>RCUC01088517.1:0-20059 GCA_003697995.1 Taxidea taxus jeffersonii | reverse complement strand
AAAAAAAAAAAAAGCGAAGTGGCACCTTGGTGATTTGGGACCTTCTTTTTGGATGTCACTTTTCTTTCTCCATAGTCAGGTTTCAGGTAAGCCTCCCACAACCAGCACTCCCAGACTGTACCAACAGCACTAGAAAGGAAGTTGGGTAGAATCCATTCATAAGGGAAAGATTAATTAGTGTATGTAGAAGAAAATCACAGAAAAGACAAATATGTGTGTGGTAAATTTAAAACATACCTGCACAGACACCTGGGTGGCTCAGTCAGTTCTGTGTCTCTTTGTTTCGACTTAAGTCATGATCTCAGGGTCATGAGATGAAGACCGGAGTCAGGCTCCACACTGAGCAGGGAGGCTGCTTGAGATTCTCTCTCCCTCGGCCCCTCCCCTGACTTGTGAGCACATGATCCCCCTCCCAAAATAAATAAACCCTTTAAAAAAATAAATTAGAAAACATACATACCTGCAAATTCCTTGCCATTCCAACCATCAAGATGAGTCAAATTTCCTTCCCTTTGAATATAGGTACACATTAGTGACTCACTTTTAATCAATAGGAGGTGTTGGATTTGGATGTAAAAGGTAATACAGCTTTTACCTGGCTCCCTCTCTTATGGTGCTCATTTTTTGATCCCAGCCATTATGCTGTGAGAAAGTAGGGCCAGGACTGAGATACAAAAGTGAGACACTTAGCTTGAGTGAAAAATATAAGGGATACCAAAATCTCAGTGATCTAGATGACCACACTGCAATACAATGTTTTTTTAATTTATTTATTTTAAAAATACATTTACTTATTTTAGAGAGAGCGAGTGTGCACACAAGCAGGGGGAGGGGCAGAAGAAGACAGAGAATTTCAAGCAGGCTCTGGCTCCCTGCTGAGCACATAGGCTGACACAGCGCTTGATCTCACCACCCTGTGATCATGAGCTGAGCCAAAATCCAGAGTTGGCTGCTTAATCGACTGAGCCACCCAGGAGCCCCAATACAATGTTTTTTAAAGCTTCTTGTGAAAAACCCATGAACACATTATCAAATTTTTAAGAAAAGCACAGATCCATCCAGCTCTGTACTTGCACAATTCTCACTTGTTTTACCCTAATTTCAGCCATCCGATCCTGTTTACATAAAATTCTGACATTTTATTTATCATGGATCTTCACATTAGTTCCATTTTTTTAAAACGTCATATCATGGTATCATTTATCTTGATTATTATAATGGGCTGAATAGGGACCCTCCCACACAAGGTTCATATCTACCCAGAACTTCAGAATGTGACTTTACTTAGCAGTAGGGTCTTTCCAGATATAATTAGTTAAGAAGTCTACTGAATTAGGGTTGGTCCTAAACACACTGCTTGGTGTCCTTATATAAGGAGAGGAAGACCTGAAGACATACAGAGACACAGAGCAAACAAAGGAAAATAAGCCACGTGAAGCCCAAGATGAGTCAAAGCCCAGATGAGTTCTGCTGCCAAAAGCCAAGGACTGCCAGGAGGCCCCAGAAGCTAGAACATACAGCAAAGCAGGATTCTTCCCTAGAGCTTTCAGAGGGAGAGTGGCCCTGCCAATACTTTGATTTAGGATTTCTAGGCTCTAGAACTGTAAGAGAATACATTTCTGTGGTTCTAAGCTACCCAGTTTGTAGTACTGTGTTATAGCAGCCCTAACAAACTGAAACAAGCTCAAGAAGCCTCCTTTGGGGCCCTTAAACTCTACACTCCAGAGGAATGCCTCACTTGCCTCACCTGACCCCGACTAGGAGGCTTCTTTGTGGGGCGCAGGGGAGGGGGAGAGCAGCAGGAATTCACTAAAACTTAAGACTTCCTGTGAAGTTTAAACAGAATCAGCTTGCTTTAGATAAAGTAGATTTCCTGAACAGAGACTTGCTTTAAAAATTTTTTTATTACAATTAAAATTACACAAAAGCAAATCAATTCATTTCAATCAAAATAACTCATGTTTACATCATATTTAATAAACTGTACAAAAATACATAAAATGTTTTCATATTGTGCTTCAATCATCATCTTCTTCCTCTTCATCACTGATCACATATTTCTTATGCTTTTTACTCGCTTTATCATCATCTTCTGCTTTTCTCTTTCCAGAAGGTTCCCCTTCCTAAATAAATAAAATTTTTAAAAATTTGAAAATCAATAGAAAATATTTCGAGGAAGATTTATCAAAAGTAGCTCTGAGCTGAATGATCCTCTGAAAACACGAAATAAAATAAGTTTTAAAATAAGAATATTTACCAAATGAATAAAACCAGTAGTGAGGGTCATGGCCAGTTTCCAAGTCTACAAGTACTAGAAGCATTAAAAAATGACAACTAGGGACGCCTGGGTGGCTCAGTTGGTTAAGCGGCTGCCTTCGGCTCAGGTCATGATCCCAGCGTCCCGGGATCAAGCCCCACATCGGGCTCCTTGTTCGGCAGGGAGCCTGCTTCTCCCTCTGCCTCTGCCTGCCATTCTGCCTCTGCCTACCACTCTGCCTGCCTGAGCTCACTCTCGCTCTCTCTCTCTCTAATAAATAAATAAATAAAATCTTTAAAAAAAAAAATGACAACTATCCAGAGCTAATTACAAACTAACTACAGGGGCGCCTGGGTGGCTCAGTTGGTTAAGCCGCTGCCTTCGGCTCGGGTCATGATCCCAGAGTCCTGGGATTGAGTCCCGCATCAGGCTCCTTGCTCAGCTGGGAGCCTGCTTCTCCCTCTGCCTCTGCCTGCCTCTCTGCCTACTTGTGTGATCTCTGTCAAATAAATAAATAAAATCTTTAAAAAAAAAAAAAAAAAACTAACTACAAAACAACCCAACTTCAGGACCGCAAGGAAGACCTAAGAAATTATAAGCAACCTCTTGGAAGGGAGGCCTTGTACATGGAGAAGGGCATACAGGGAAACTGGAAACCAGGTCTGCCCTGGGAACAGTTAGGGCTCTCCAAAGAAGTCTGCCTGTTAGAACCACTGATCCTGTTGAGTATTTTTACTGTGATCGGGTGATTGAACTTTTTCTCTGCTTCCTCAGCATTTCACTTCTTTGTTATCTAAAATTCATTTTAGGGGCACCTTGATGGCTTTTTTTTATTAAGAGTCTGCCTTCGGCTCAGGTCATGATCCCGGGGTCCTGAGATCGAGCCCCACATGGGGCTCCCTGCTCAGTAGAGAGTCTCCTCCTCCCTCTCCCTCTCCCCCTGCCCCTCCTCTCACCTGCTCGTGCACTCTAATAAATAAAATCCTTAAAAAAAGTAAAATAAACTTCAGTATTATAAAGACCATTAATTTTTTAAAATAATGACTTCCTATTTTGGACATACTAAAAACTCACATCATAAAGGTTTATAAAAATATTTAAAGAAGTTAAAGGCCTATTACACAAGTTCACATTACTTAAAATCATGTACAATGTTCTAATAGAAACAATTCAGGAAATTATCTAAAAACAATTTTTACAGAAAGATTTCAAATATATCAACCCCTAAATAATACCAAATACTGACTAAAATGAATTGGTACAGAATATGACACTCCAGAACTGCCTTAACCATCTTCCTCATCAAAATTAAACAGGGTGAATAGTCAAAGGCTGAAGTTGGGGAAAGCCAGGCATCTCTGCCATGACCAGAAAATGCTTCTGGAGGCACAAGCTGGTGTATTTACTTCTTCCGATGGTCCCTATGGCTGGACCTCTGAGGAGCAAGATACCATCTCACACTTGCTTCCTGCCTTATTATCCCAAACGTATCCCCACAGATCTGAAGTGCCAAGGAGAATTCAAAGGGGAACGTTATGAACTCAAAGAGAGAATCAGAAGTCCTCCTGAACTCCCTTCCCAGCTGGCAACAGTCAAGTTATCCAAACAGCAGTGTGGCAAGATGGATCCCACCTCAGGGTGTGACCAGTCCTCCTTCCTACCTCCTAGCCTGGCGCAAACCCAGACACTTCCCTTCTCTCCCAGCCCAACGTCAGCACAGGCAAAGAGGACATTCAATCCTACCACTTGTCTTTTCACTAATTTTCAGCCGGAAGTCTTAAACACTTTAAACACAAGCCCTCTGTGGCACTGTTCCCTACATAAACCTCAGTTTATTCTTTAGCTCTAAAATTCTCTAAGGAGTTTAGTTTGAGTGAACTAAAGAACTGGTATGGTACTTCTTACAGGTGGTAGAGCCTGAAACCGGGACACAGACTCTTCACTACAGACAACAAACTGGTGGTGACCAGAGGGAAGGGGGACAGAGGGATCGGTGACACAGGGATGAGGATGAAGGAGGACACTTGCTGTGATGAGAACCAGGTGTTGTATGGAACTGCTGCATCATTAAATTACTGAAACTAATATTACAATGTATGTTAACAAACTGGAATTTAACGAAAAACTTTAAATAAAAAAGTAAAAGGTGGTAGAGCCTGTTCTAAAGGATGCAGGACAGGGCCCAGAAGCTGGACATGGTCAGGGCCCTCCAAACAAATCCAACTGGCACCAATCCTAATCCACTGTCGGGGGCTAAGACGCTCCAGAATTCTGCTTGGGAAATCCTGCCAGGACTGATTTCCCCAGCAGCTACAGGCAAGCACAGTAAAACACAGCAAAGGCAGGTAGGACTTAGTGAATGGCATCCTTCTGGGAACCTCATATTGTGCAAGTAAAAACGTGGGATTCTATCCTACTAAACTGCACTGGAAGAAATCCCGGTGCCATGTATAAGTGCAACAAATGACAGAAATATTCCTGTTAGACTAAAGTATACTAACATAGCTAGGAATGCAAGTCCATATAGACACAGGAACAGCAGCTCAGCTTTGAAGGAACTATCTTCCAACAATTTAAAACTAATTGTAATTAACTGTAATTGTTTTTAGAAGTCATTGACTAATTTTTTCATACTAATAAACCACTTCCCAGAGTTTATTTAATACAAAACATACCTAAGAATATATATAAATATGAGTGTCTTAAAGTATAAGAGGCCAAAACCAAGAATGTCAAAGGGTTCCAGGGAAATATATTCAGAATCTCAATCATGGGAAATCCTATCCTGGAGGGCAAGCTGGGGCTATGCTGGATCCAAGTCACCCATAGTCTCATTAACAGAGAGCAAGGACCTCAAACAGATAAAGGCAGGGTTGCCAAGTGGGAAATGCAGGACCTATGAGGGAGAACTATGAGAGGAACCAGACCACTGGGCACCACCTTCTAAGTAATCCTCAGCAAGTCACCTGCTCCACCTAAGAAAGCTGAGGACTGACCATGATCCCTTCCTTTCCGTTGTCTTCATGTTTCTTTCTACTTGGGTCTTTCCTTTTTCCAGTTTCTCCTCTTCCCATTTTTCTACCTTTCAAGTTATTTAGGTTTTCTAAAGTTGTTTATTGCTTACAAAAGTAAGAGAGAATAAAAAAAAAAAAGCTACTTTTTTCCTTTTTTTATAACTTAGACCCTGTTGGGGAAGGGAAACTAGCATTTCCTGCTAGATACTACATGTCACTGTGCTACCCACTTTTGTACCTGTTATTTATTATCATCCAACAACTTTGCAAGCAGCAAGCTTGCCCTACCATTATATTTGGGTGAGGAAGGTAGAGGGTAGTTCTGGTAATAAGACAGCAAGGAGGCATCCACAAGAGGCATTTTTAAGTCAGGAGGATATAGGTTTTCCCAGCCTAGAAGGCGGCTACATGATGGATCACATTTAAAAATCTCATTTCCAGGATGCCTGGGTAGCTCAGTGGGTTAAGCCTCTGCCTTCGGCTCAGGTCATGGTCTCAGTAAATCAATCACTTAATCCCAGGACACACAGAGAAATAAGTCATTAGGAAATAGAGCCAGTAAATGGGCAATAAAATCACACATGTAAATATTTCAGACAATGGAATTATCAGACATAAAAGACTATATATATATAGGTTTAAAACATTTAAAGACCTAAAAAGGAGAAATTGGAAATATGAGTTAGGGGAAAGAGTTTTTAAAATGGCCAATTTGAAAAAGAAACTACAACTAGGCATTTTGTAAATGGCCAATTTGAGAAAGAAACTAAACCTCTACAGATGAAAACTAAAACAAAATAATTCAATGAAAGAGATTAACAACATGAGACACAGCTGAAGACAGGGGCAGTGAACCATAAGAGGGCTCTAAAGAAATATCACAGAGGGGCGCCTGGGTGGCTCAGTGGATTAAAGCCTCTACCTTCGGCTCAGGTCATGATCCCAGGGTTCTAGGATTGAGTCCTGCATCAGGCTCTCTGCTCAGGGGGAGCCTGCTTCTCTCTCTCTCTCTCTCTCTCTCTGCCTGCCTCTCTGCCTACTTGTGATCTCTGTCTGTCAAATAAATAAATAAAATATTTTTTAAAAAAAAGAATACAACTCAGTGGTTTTAGTAGATTCACAGATTAAACTATCACAGAATGCAGAGACAAGCACAAGGGAAATATGAAAGCCAGTTTGAGAGCTGTAGAGAACAGAGAAGGAACAACAGGCATTTAATCAGTTTCATAAAAGAAGGACAGAAAGAATGGTACAGACTATCTGAAAAATTGACGACCAAGAAATTTTCAGAACTAATGATGAATTCATATTCAGAAACAAATCCCAATCAGAAAAATAAAAGTAAACACCAAAGAGGGGCGCCTGGGTGGCTCAGTGGGTTAAAGCCTCTGCCTTCAGTTCAGGTCATGATCCCAGGGTCCTGGGATCAAGCCCCACATTGGGCTCTCTGCTCAGCAGGGAGCCTGCTTCCCTTCCTCTCTCTCTCTGCCTGCTGCTCTGCCATGCTTTTAATCTCTCCAATAAAAAAAAAAAAAAAAAAAAAAAAAAGTAAATACCAAAGAGATGTCACAGCACAATTCAAGAACACCAAAGGTAAAAAGAGATCTAAAAAGACTCAACTAAAAGAAGTCCTGGGGATGTAAGGTATAGCATGGTGACTATAGTTAAAAATACAATATTGAATATTTGAAAGTTGCTAATAGCATAGGCCTTAAAAAGGACCTTAAAAGATCCTACCACAAGAAAAAAAGTTTGTAACTATGTGTGATGAATGTTAACTAGATTTACTGTGGTGATCATTATGCAATATATACAATTACTAACTCAATCATTATACTAGACATCTAAAACTAATATTACATGTCAATTACATCTCAAAAAAAGACTTAAAATTTCTCACCACCTATATTCTTATCATTTGGAAAGGATACTGTTAAAAATATAAGTTAAAATATTTTAAAATTACTTTGAAATAATTTTTTTATTCTTTTGATAAAAATTAATTTTATTAATACTACTCAAATACTATTTTACCTAAGGGGAAAAAAAACAGATTTTTCTACCATAAGAATTGTTTCTATAATTAAAAAATATATGTTGAAAATAAACAAAAACAAAAGAAAGAGAGAAGACATAAATGCCCCGATCTACCCACACTGAATGATTTCTAGCTTCTAGTCAAGGCTTGGTAGCTCAGGACCTCGATGTTTCCTCATAGGCCTTTCCATCCCCCGAGGACGCCCACCGGGCCAGTGTGCCCTGCAAGCTAACACTTTATTCCACACCCAGTGAGAGGTCTCCTCCGAACAGCCTTGCAACCTCCGCCTGAGCACAGGGGTCAGACCCTCCTCTGGCTGCTCCTGCTCCTGTCACTGCCTTTATCTCACTGACTTTCAGTGAAGCAGACAGACATCTGTCTGTGCCTCTGAGCTGGAGCTACTCTTCATTCCAGGAGTGGACTCGAGGACATAGGGTAAACCCCTAGCATTGAATACATTTGTTTTTACCTCATCACTGGTCAGTTTCTTGGCTTTGAGTAATCTTTGAGCCTTATCTTCTTCTGATCCCTCATCACTGTCTGACGAATAGATTCTGGCTCGTTCCTCTGAAAGCAAAGGAATGATTTGTGAGTAACGTTCAAAGAAGGTGATCTGTTCATTTCTGGATTTTTCTTCTGATGATTATCTTTAGTTCCTTCTGTACAGTTTTTCCAGAAGAAACAAATCCCTAAAAATTTTTTTATTTAAAAATAAATGTAATATTAGTATGCTGAAGTGAAATACTTACCCTCTCAAAATACAAGAATGGTTCATGTGACCAGTTTTAAGTATGAAAAGGCTGTGTGCAAGGTCACTAGAGACACAAACACCAGTAACTCTTTCAGAACATGCTACTGACACCCGAGTCATTCTTTCATGGGGGATAACTGTTAATTCCAAAATAAGCTTTGAAGATAAAAAACAAGTGGTGGCTTCCCAGTCCTGTAAAGACCATTTGTTGCCAGAAGGACATTTCAAAAGGAGATGGAGATGAGTACAGTCTGCACGGATGCCCCAGCCCAGGTGAAACTCAGGATGAAATCAAGACCAACCCCTTGGCAAGAGAACCCGGAATCTTGAATGCTAATGAACGGATCAGGTTTTTAATCTCTGGAGAACTGAATATTACATCTCTCTCTACCTAAAAGCATCCTCAATTTTTTAATTTTTATTCAGTTTTTATGTGGTTTATTTCCACAATTAATCTTTTCTGTGGGAAATTAGCACTAACAAAAAAATCGTTTCTGTACTGTAGGGCCAAAATAAGTTAACAGGAAGGCATGAAGAGTATGATAGCTCTTAAGAACAAATGCAGTCACTGCAAGAAAAGGAGAAAGGAGTTTTATAGGATGGCAGAGGGAAAATTCGAGTGTTCTTAAAATCTGTCACTCAGTAAGGACCAAACTAGGATGCATGGTCCCCCGTGGTATACCTTACACTGTACAGTGGTTCCCAGAGCTCTATCAGGTTAATCTAGGGAGGACTAGAGTTTCATTTTACAGATGGGGAACATGATCTGCAGAGATATGAAGACACTTGCCTGAAGCTGAGGACTGGTAAGAATAGTCACAATGGTTTTAGGTACATTAATGTAGTACTCATACGCGCCAGGCACCGGGCAAAGTACTCCACATGTATTATGTCACTTAATTCTCAAAACCACCTCACTTTGTAAGTACTGTCATTAATAACAGGTTGGTTTTTTCCTGATGGAGTAACAGGAGGTATATATCATAACTTTCCATAAGTCATCCAACTGAAGAGCAGCAGAACTGAGAGCTGGCAGAGTCAGGTCAGGGACCACGCCAAGCCTTCTACCCCAGGTTCCGTCTGCGGGCTGTGGGGAAATCTCTGGATGCAGTGTTGTGGTTGAGACCAATGCCTCAGGAGTCTGATGACCCTGGTTCAAGAACTGTCCACTTACCAACTCAACACTTACCATCTTACCAATTCAACCTCTCAAAGTCTCTGTCCCATCAATAAGAACAAGATTCCCACCCTTTCAGGCTCACCTGGAAGAATTCTGCAATGTCTAGTTCAATAGCCCTTGAAATGTATCACTCATTAACACCGGTTTCTCAAAAATAAAAAGTCCAGGGCGCCTAGGTGGTTAGTTAATAGTTGGTTAAGTGTCCAACTACTGATTTCAGCTCAGGTTGTGATCTCAGGGTTGTGAGATCAACCCCCAGGTGAGGCTCTGTGCTGGGTGTGGAGCCTGCTTAGGATTTTTTCTCTCCCACTGCCCCTCCCACCACCAGCTCTCTCTAAAAAAAAGCAAATCAGTAAAATATCCAGTAATGGCATTCAGAGTAGGCCAAATACAAAGATAAATTCCTGAACCCCAAATTTATGAAATTAAACTTCTGCACACTCACCTCGAATGCCCCCTTTATATCGGTTTTTAATGGCAGCCAAGCTGATGGACTCCTCGCCTTCCTCCTCCTCATCATAGCGATCAGGTTCTAGGTAACTAGCACTCAGCCCCCGCTGGTGCTGTTTCTCTCTCATTCGGCGCTGCTGAGATTCCCTACGAATAGAAGCCCTCAAACGTTCTTCTTCTTTCTGTAAAGAAGCAAATAATACACTGAACTTTCAAAAATGAACTCGTTTACTGCCCACTTAAACTACTTTTACTATAAAGAACCTGCAAATGCCCAGCCCAGGATAACACCTATTTCTGCAGTTCTCTCCATGCCACACCTGTTACCTCACACCACAATCACTCAGTGCAGTTGAGTTCCAAGGCGTGAAGGCAACACAGGGTGCTAACCACCCAATCAGATCGGGCACAGACGTGGCCTCGGAAGCTGCGGCATCCCCCGTGCTGCCAGGCAGAGCCCAGAGAGCAGCGAGCAGCCTAAGGAACCTCAGCCATGCCCAGGGGACACCTGAGGGAGGCTGTGCCTGCTGACCTCTGAGACAGACACCCGGCGTGCTCGGGCTCCACCGAACTACAGTGGTGCCCAGATGGTCCTCTCTGGGCCCCTCCCGGCCAGAGAGCTTCCCCACAGGTCCTGATGACAGGACAGGGAGGCACTGGTAGGGGAGGATCCCTGAGCCCCAAAGCAGAACAGTCACACGCGTCCTCTGCCTGTCTATTCACAGTGTTTACAAGGTAGAGACAGAATATGAGAGGTCAGGGATATTACAGTATTTCTTTGAATTCCTCATTTAATTGCTATTACTGCACACAACTCTATGTTGCTAGACATTCTATGCAGGGAACTTTTCATTCAGGTTGTTCAGAGTACAGAAGAAAAATCTCCTTGGGATTAACAACAAACTAGCTCATTCCTTATGCATTTCCATGGACCTGGGGGATCTTTCAAGGTGGTCCAGAGGGTTCTTCCAATAATGCTGAGACCAGAGTCTGAAGGTTCCTGTAGTTACCTTGGCTTGAGGAGAAAAGGCTAGGAAATGGGGCAAGAAGTAAGGCTCCAAAGCCAATGTGCCCCCACACTACTGGGTTAGGCACTGCTATGAACCTGGTTTAGTTAACATGCCTCCATGAACAAACTATGAGAAGGAAGAGAAAGCACGGGCCCAGGGCCAGGCCATCAGCAGAGTCTGACAGCCAGATCAGTATGAAAGGCCCTGAGGCAACCAGAGTATTGTCGCCTCACTGTGCTCTGGTGCACTCAGGAATAGAATCCCATGAAGCAGGCAGGGCAATGTGTGAGATCTAGCAGGTGTCACAGAATGAAACTATTCAGCTGCATCCAGCTTCTTACAGCAAGTGCTGCACAAGAGGCCAACGGTACTGATATACTCATACACTCCCATCACTGAGGGACGGTGTCCCTGCATGGATGCATGCCTCATCAGCAGTTGTGGCAACTCAGAAAGGCACAACATTATAAACAGACCTTTGCCTGATTCTCCTTAGGCATGTTCCCACTTAAACTTCTTGTCTGTTTTTATTCTATTTTAGACTATATCGCTAGCATTTCTACTACTTTATGACACAGACATAGCTCAGTGAATCATCTCTGAAATTCACCTATGTTCAGATCCCGTCAGTCCCCAGTTTGTTCCTGAACCATCAGGACCTGGTGAGTGAAACCCAAGCCTTCGCAACTGTTTTGTGACCATCACCACATCACTCTTGCTTGGCAAATGCTTCAGGAATTGATCCAGCTCCCTGCCCATGCCAGCACAAGAGAAAAAAGGTGGGTAAGGGATGAGAAACAAAGACTTGGGAAATGCTATTCTTAACATACAGCTATACCTCATTTTATTGCATGTAGCAGATACCATGTTTTGTTTTTTTACAAATTGAAGGTTTGTGGCAACCCAGCGCCAAGCAGGTCCATATGCATAATTTTTCCAGGAGCATCTGCTGTGTTTCTATATATTTTGGTAATTCTTGTAACATTTCAAATTTTTTCACTATTCTATTTGTTATGGCGATCTGTGATGAGTGGTTATGGCTTGAAAAGCTCAGATGATGGTTAGCAAAAAAGTTTTAAACTAAGATATGTACATTTTTTTAGACATAATGCTATTGCACACCATGGTGTAAACATGTTTTATATGTACTGAGAAACAAAAAAATTCATTTGATTATACTTTACTGCAATATTCACTTCACTGCAGAGGTCTGGAACCAAACCTGCAGTTTCTCTGAGGCATGACTGTACCAAAAATCCCAGGATAACGCATAGCAAACAAACCTTAATCATCTCTGTGCGCTGGCATTCAGGATCACGACCAGCCATCGGTAAGATTCTAATCTTCTGTGTCTTTGAGCATCTATCCGCAAGTGACAAGGTCATCTTTCTATGTGTGGCACTGTCTGTAGAGTGAGGTCTAAAGAAAATGAACAAAAATGTCTGTTTACCAGATTTATCTGTGAGTCAGTCATATCGTCAACATCACCAAAACAAGAGACCAAACACCATTTCCTCTTCTCCAGCAAAAAATAGGTAAGGACGCTCAACTGCATATACTAGGTGAGGGACTGCAAACTTTCTTCATCCTGTGGCTCACTGGAACATTCTTATCTTACAAGTGAAAAACAAAAGCTGGAGTAAAAAAGCCTTACAAGGCACAATCACCCTCCAGAATCAGTAAATACATAGGTTCAAGGAGCATTTACTGAAAACTAAGTGCCAAGCAATGTGCTTTACGTTTTACATGTGAAATGACTTCACTGTCACAGCTACTCTGTAATTACTCCATTTTATGTTTCAGGTAAATGAGGCAGAGAGGATGAGAAAGTTGCACAAGGTCACACAAGGGGAAGTGGGGCAGAAATACGGGTCTATCTGATTCTGAAAGCCTCTACTTCTGACCACTACAATCCTCAAAAAGCTAAGTCATAACCAAGATCATTGAAGATCAACATTACCCAAGGAGGAAGACTGGCTTCGAATCAAGAAAAAGACAATAAAAACATCTCAGTGTAGTGCTTACCCATCTAAAGAAGGGAAATCTCTCACCAGGTGACCTGAGTGTCCTGAGCTGCTCAGGGGACACATCCCTGCAGAGCTACTGGGTGCCGCAGCCTCAAGAATAGGATGACCCCAGCCTCCACACCCAACTCACTGCCTTTCCTCTGACTGCATGCACACTACCAACCTCCAGCTACTAGTTAGTCTTCCAGATCAATTTTATTTAACAAAAAAAAAGAAAGAAAGAAAGAAAGAAAGAAAAGACACATGGACCAGCAAGTATTCTAGGCCTCCTGGCAGTTTACAGTCATCACTGGAATTAATAAATTAACACTGTGGTTTACAAAACAGTCTCTTCTAAGTTTTCTCATCATGACCTGGTTCCCTGTGAAACAGTAACTTTTAGTGCACTTGACAGAACAGCCTCTGAGCCTTCAGAGCTGAGAACCAGACATTGGTCCTGGGTGAACTATACAGGCGGTTATGTCAAATCAGGAGTCAAGTATTTTAGACAGTATCTATATTCACTGCTTTTACTGTAAAAACTGTAGTTTCTAATAGTTACCTGAATGTGAGTTTGGTTTTAAAAACGGCTTGTCCCTGTAGACCAGTACCTTGTCTTATAAAAAGATGGTTGTGATCTCCCTGTAGTGGAGCTTTGTAAACATCAAATACTTCATTGCCTAAATGCAGAGACATGCTGAAAAGAAGGAACACTTCACACATTAAAGTCATAAAGCTTTATTCCACCATTTCACTTTACTTAAATTGTAACTCAACTGCTACTTTCTCTCCTTTCACAGAGTTCAGAAGGAGAGGAAAAAAGGAAACATGATATATATGAGAAACCACCTACACAGAGTAACATACTGTATGTTTGTTTACAAACAAAGCCTGCCGAGAAGGAAAGTGTGCTCTAGTGGGTACTCAGTCTCCACCACTTTCCCAGTGAAAGGTAGTTTTTCTAACTTGTTAACTTACAGTGAGCAGCTGGCAATGGGCAGGGGAGCTGGTCTAACATTTCCAAACCATTATGCTGTGGCGGGAGAGGATGACCACATTTTTGGTCCATTTCTAATGTCTTTCACCAGCCTGTCCGACATTCAACTACCTATTTACTTCTCTCAGGTCTTCTGTGCAATGCCAGAGACCAAGCAATGGAAACCCTTTAATAAGAGGTATCCCCCAAATAAGGTTTTCTTCTAAAGTTTCACCTCTCCTAGCCACATTCTAGGTATTTCAATGTTTTTCAAGGCATTTTGAGCTTACCTCCCATCTGACCACTTGACGATCCGAGCGTTGCTTTCTTTGATTTCATTTCCTTCCTCATCCCGGCGTATCCTCCATCTTATCGTATTTTCTACCTGGTTCAAAACATAAGTGCCTCAGAATGCTGTAGTTTAATGCTTCTTTCTCCGCAAGAGACATAATCATAGCATTTCTGTCACATACTTAGTGACAGAAAAACAAGACAATACTGAGACCCTCTTGTTATAATCAACTAGAGAGGTTGAATAAATTAACAGCAGGAAAAACAATTAGCTTAACTTCTGAACTCCTAGTACTGGAATCACAAAGGAAGCTGAGTGCCAGAGCATCTGAGCTAATGGTAAATCCATAGCAGCCCTGGGACATGTTAAGAAAGAGCTCATAGTAAGAACTATGAGGACAGGAAATAAGACTTGAAGCCACAAGAAGTAGCAATTTAGACTTGAGGCTCCCTCTATAAAGAAGGTTTTCGGGGCGCCTGGGTGGCTCAGTGGGTTAAGCAACTGCCTTGGGCTTAGGTCATGATTCCTGGGTCCTGGTTCAAGTCCCACATCAGGCTCCCCCTACTCTGCAGGGATACTGCTTCTCCTTCTCCCTCTGCCTGCCACTCCCCCTGCTTGTACTCTCAATCTGTCAAATAGATAAATAAAATCTTAAAAAAAAAAAAAAAGAAGAAGAAGAAGAAGAAGGTTTTCTCATAAAGCTAAAAACCAAATAAATGTAGGACCAAAACTCTTTGCCCAGGGAAATAGGGAAGTTACCCAAATATGGGTAAGGAAAAAAGCAGCACCCTAGGAAGATTAAAAACCCAGGTTTTTTTAAGAAGGTTTAGAATCTAACTTTATGTTGACTGCATGTGGGAGAAACACCAGGCAGTTCTGGAAAACATTCAAGAGCTTCTAAAATGAAAACCTACTGAAATTAAAAACTCAATGGGAATGGGGCACCTGGGTGGCTCAGTCCTGTGTCGGGCTCCACACTTAGCAGTGGGTCTGACTGAGATTCTCTCTCTCCTTCTCTCCCTCCCCTTCCCTCCCCTCCCCAATCACTCTCTCTCTAAAATAAATAAATAAATCTTCAAATGATAAACTAATCTCTGACAAAGCAGGAAAGACTATGCAAGAGAAAAAGGCTCTTTAACAAACAGTGTCAGGAAAACTGGACGGCAACATGCAAAAGAATCAAACTGGACCACTTTCTTAGACCATACACAAATATAAATTCAAAGTAGATAAAAGACCTAAATATGAGACAAGAAACCATCAAAATCCTAGAAGAGAACACGCGCAGAAACCTCTCTGATCTCAGCCACAGCACTTCTTATTAGACATGTCACCAAAGGCAAGGGAAACAAAAGCAAAAAATGAACTGATGGGACCTCATCAAGACAAAAAGCTTCTGCACAGCAAAGGAAACAATTAGCAAAACTGAGAAACAGCCTATGGAATAGGAGAAGCTAACTGCAAATGACGTATCTGATACAGGGTCAGTATCCAAAATCTATTAAGGACTTACCAAACTCTACACCCAAAACACAAATAGTCCAGTTAAGAAATGGGCAGAGGACATGCATAGACACTTTTCTAAAAAAGACATCCAGATGGCTAACAGACCCATGAAAAGATGCTTAACATCACTCATCATCAGAGAAATGCAAATCAAAACCACAATGGGTATCACCTCACACCTGTCAGAATGGCTAAAATAAGACAGCAAACAACAGGTGTTGACGAGGATGTGGAGAAAGGGGAACCTCTTACACTGTTGGTGGAAATGCTAATGTGCAGCCACTCTGGAATTGCATGTGGGAGAAACTTCAACTTTAAAAAGTTAAAAAATAGAACTATCCTATGATCCAGTTATTGCACTACTAAGTAAGATACAGGGGATACTGAAAGGGTACACACACCCTGATAATTATAGTAGCATTATCAACAATAACCAAACTATGGAGAGAGCCCAGATGTCCACTGACTGGTGAATGGATTAGAAAGATGCAGTATAGAGTCTGGGCAAGATGGCAGAGGAGTAGTAACTGAAATGACATCAGGTGGCAGGAGTTCAGCTAGATAGTTCTCAAACCATTCCAAACACCTACAAACTCAACAGAAGATCGAAGAGAAAAAGAGCAGCAATTTTAGGAACAGAAAATCAACCACTTTCTGAAAGATAGGACGTGCAGAGAAGTGAATCCAAGGCAATGGACAGATAGACCATGGGGGAGGGGCCGGCTACCGGCAAGCAGTGGTGCAGTGGAGCACAAAGTCAGAGCTTTTAAAAGTCTGCTCCACATCACTCCAGAAGCTAAGCGGGGGTGGAAACCTTGCAGGGACAGTGTGGTCTCAGGTCCTGTGGGGTCACAGAAGGATCAGGAGTGTCTGAGTGTCACAGAGCTGCCAGGTATCAGAGTGGGGAAACTGACTATAGAAACAGCTAAGGAGTGAGCTCTCAACTTGGGATTACCTTAAACTATGATCCTAGGCACAGTTTGGGCCGCTACTCTTTGAGCAGGGACCCCACAAGTGGCAGGCCCAGGGAGACTCACCTTCCTCCTCTGGAGGCAAGAATCTGCTGGGTTTGGAAACTCCAAACCGGGCCATACGTCAGAGACAGAAACACTCGGTCACAGGCCAGGTGAGCCCAGAGCACGGCCGGAGACCAGGGAGATGGGAGGGATTGATGGCTTTTCTCTGAGGGCGGACTGAGGAGTGGGGCCCTGAGCTCTCGGCTACTCCAGCCAGAGATTAGGAGGCCACCATTTTCATTCCCATCCTCCAGAGCTCTACAGAAACTATTCAGGGAACAAAAGCTCCTGAAAACCAGAGCAGATTACTTAGGCTGGCTCCTGGCAAAGGCGATGCAATTCTGCCTCGGGCAAAGACATCTGAGAATCCCAGCAAGAGGCCCCTCCCCCAGAAGATCAGCAAGAACATCCAGCCAAGACCAAGCTCACCGATCAAGGAGAACAGCAGAATTCCAGAGGAGGGGAAAGCACAGCATGGAATTCATGGCTTTCTCCCCATGATTCTTTAGTCTTGCAAAGTTAATTAAATTTAAAAAATTTTTTTTCTTATTCTAGTTTTTTTAACTTTTCCTCTTTCCTCTTTTAATGTTTTTTAACTAGTTTACCTTAACAATACCTTTTTAAAAAAATCTTTTTAAACCTTTCATTATTATAGTCATATTTTATCCTTCACTGATTGTATTTAACCTTATTTTTTGTATACATATAGAGTTTTTTTTTTCCTAAAAAATTTTGGGATATAATTTCTTCTAATAGATCAAAATATACCCTAAATCTAGCCCAGGGCTTTGGTCTAGTCACCAGCCTGAGCACATTCTCTCCACCCACCCCCCTTTTTTGTCTTCTTTTTCCAACCAACTTATCAATTCCTTTTTTAGAATATTTTAAAAATTTTCATCTTTACAGTCATATTCTATCCCTTCCTCATGTTTACCCTTATTTTCATATATATTTTTAAATTTTTCTTTCTTTAAAATTTTGGGTAGTAGTTTATTCTAAGAGACCAAAATACACCCAAAATCAAGTGGGTGGCTCTGTTCTATTCACCAGTCTAATTTATTTACTTATATATATTTATATATAACATAAACACACACACACACACACACACACACACATATATATATATATATATATATATATATATTTTTTTTTCCCCTTTTTACTTCCTTTCTTTCTTCTCCCCCCAGTTTGGGATCTCCTCTGATATGGTTAGCATACATTTTTCTGGGGTCTTTGCCACACTTTTAGTATTTTATTCTCTCATTCATATATTTTTTTTTTTTTTAAGATTTTATTTATTTATTTGACAGACAGAGATCACAAGTAGGCAGAGAGGCAGGCAGAGAGGAGGAAGCAGGCTCCCTGCGGAGCAGAGAGCCCGATGTGGGGCTCGATCCCAGGACCCTGGGATCATGACCTGAGCTGAAGGCAGAGGCTTAACCTACTGAGCCAGCCAGGTGCCCCTCTCATTCATATATTCTTATCTGGATAAGATGACAAGGCGAAAAAACTCACCACAAAAAAAGAACAAGAGGCAGTACTGACAGCTAGGGACCTAATCAATACAGATGTTGATAATATGTCAGTTCTAGAATTCAGAATGACGATCCTCAAGGTGCTGGCTGGGCTTGAAAAAGGCATGGAGGATATTAGAGAAACCCTATCTGGACGAATAAAATCCCTTTCTGGAGAAATAAAAGAACTAAAATCTAACAAAGCTGAAATCAAAAAAGGAATTCATAAGGTACAATCAAGAATGGAGGCTGTTACTGCTAGAATAAATGAGGCAGAAGAGAAAATTAGTGATACAGAAGACCAAATGATGAGGAATAAAGAAGCTGAGCAAAAGAGAGACAAACAACTACTGGACGATGTGGGGAGAATTTGAGAGATAAGTGATACCATAAGACGAAACAATATTAGAATAATTGGGATTCCAGAAGAAGAAGAAAGAGAAGGGCAGAAGGTGTACTGGAGCAAATTATAATAGAGAATTTCCCTAATATGGCAAAGGGAACAAGCATCAAAACCCAGAAGACACAGGAAACCACCTCTCAAAATCAATAAAAATAGGTTGACACCCCGTCATCTAATAGTAAAACTTACTAGTCTTAGTGACAAAGAGAAAATCCTGAAGGCAACTCAGGACAAGAAGTCTGTAACATACAATGGTAGAAATATTAGATTGGCAGCAGACTTATCCACAGAGACCTGGCAGCTAGAGTATATAATGCTAAGTGAAGTCAGTCAGATAAATACAAATACCATATTATCTTACTCATATGTGGAATTTAAGAAAGAAAACAGATGGCATATGGGAAGGGAGTAAAGAAAAAAACGAAAGAGGGAAACGAGCCTTAAGTGACTCTTAACAACAGGGAACTGAGGGTTGATGGAAGTAAAAGATGGGTTAGATGGGTTAGATGGGTGATAGGTATTAGAGATGGCACTTGTAATGAACACTGGGTGTTGTACGTAAGTGATGAATCACTTAAATCTAGTCCAGAAACCAATATTGCAACAGGGTCCTACTGGTTCCCTTCCAGCTTATCCCCTTTCCTCTTTATTCCTCACTAACTAAACAACTATGGGGGCACCTGGCTGGCTCAGTTGGAAGAGCATCTGACTCCTGATCTCAAAGTTGGGAATTCTAGCCCCACACTGGGTGTAGAGATTACCAAAGAAAATAAATTAAGAAAAAAGAAAAAAATAAAAAATACCATGAAGCCAGCTGATGAAAGAAATCAATATTCATTAACTATGATACCATATTTGAGATTGTTTCAAAAGTCTGAGTAAGGTGTGGTAGGGAATACAGATGACACAAGATTGTCCAACCTGATAACCACTGAAGAGAGTGATGAGTACATGAGAGTTCATTATATGGTTCTTATTATATTCGTAATATGTTAAAATTTTCCTTAATAAAAGGATAAAAACAATCAATACTATTCCTACCCTCCCTCTCACACCAAAAAATATGCACATACAGGCCATTAGTAACTGAGAAGCCGGTTTGAAAAATGCTATTATATAAAGTGATTCAAATTATAATGATGCTATGACAGAATACACTGCTAGGTCTTTACCCTACTGGGATGAAAGATACAGTAAAGTAGCCTAAAGATGGAAGACCTCATAGAGATATATAAACAATACCTGGTTCCTTATTATTTATTTATTTAAGTTTATTTGTTTGTTTGTTTATTAGTACTCTCTACACCCAGTGTGGGGCTCAAACCCACGACCTTGAGATCAAGCATCACACACAATTCCAACTGAGCCAGCCAGGCATCCTGATTCCTTATTCTTCAAAGAATTAATTACACCATCAACTGACTATCTAAGAAGTTACCCTAGGGGCACCTGTGTGGCAGTCAGTTCAGCATCTGACTCTTGGTTTCTGCTCAGGACATGATCTCATGGTTGTGAAATTGAGCCCCACATCAGGCTCTGCACTCAGTGTGGATTCCGCTTCAGATTTCTTTCTCCCTCCCACCCCCGACTGCTCCCCGCTTGTGTTCTCTCAAAAATGAATAAATAAAATCTTTTAAAAAAAG
>RCUC01088516.1:0-21824 GCA_003697995.1 Taxidea taxus jeffersonii | reverse complement strand
GTAATAACTGTAAATGTTTTCAGAGAGACAAGTAAGATGATTATCCATCTTCTCAGGGAATGAAGACTGATCTGTCGTGGATTGAGAGGGATCATAATAAAAGAGCACTTGATGCGGGCTGATTGCTATATAGTCTTCTGGGGTTTCCAGTCTTCATCAAAACTTCCTGTTCTAAACCAGAATCCATTAAGTTCCTCCCCAAGTTCCCCCACACACTAGTCTCTCACCATCTGTCTGGACTCCTCAGCTGCGCGCCTGTTTCTCCTGCCACCATAATCTCTTCCTTCATTCCGTGTCCTATCGGTTTTTGTTCTGCCTCCTGATTACCTCCTTATTCTGTCCTTTCTTCTTGCTATCATTTGCCTCATTTAGGCTCCCATTAGCACTCGCTTGGCTGTTAACCATAGTGTTTCTGTTTCTAGCCTTACCATTAACAACCTTTTTAAAAAAAAGTCTATTATAGATGCAGTTCCCAGAAGTATTTTTCTCAGACACAATTATGAACTTATTGGCCTGCTCCTAAAAACTTTGGCTCTCTGTCCTAGGGAAGTCTGTGTATTTCATGACCTACATGTTGTAAGCCAACTTCAATTAGCTTAAACAGTCAGTGCTGTGGTTTCTGACACCACTTTCCTCCTCCCACGCCTTCCTTTTCTGGTTACCCTCTTCAGCAAGCCATTACAGAAATCCCGAGGTTCATTCTGATTTTGACAAACCTGAGTTATCTGCCCATCCCTGAACCAAACAGGCCAGGGATAGGTGATGAGGATATCAGATGAATTTAAGTCTGGGTTATTCCCCTGCCCTTAAACTGTTCACGAGAGAGGAGATGCAAGCTGGGGATGGGATTAACTTTGCCGAAAACAGCAGTTCCAAAGCAGAGGGATGAGTCATTTCCCAGAGAATCTGAGATTGTTACTGGGAGGAGGATGACCAGAACAATGCTTCCTGCTCCTTAGGCTAAAGCCCCCATTTTTATGGACTGTGGTTTTTTTTTTTAAGATTTTATTTATTTATTTGACAGAGATCACAAGTAGGCAGAGAGAAAGGAGGAAGCAGGCTCCCCCCTGAGCAGAGAGCCCGATGTGGGGCTCGATCCCAGGACCCCCGGATCATGACCCCAGCCGAAGGCAGAGGCTTTAACCACTGAGCCATCCAGGCGCCCCACGGAATGTGTTTTACCACAGGGACCTGAATTGCCCTTGACATACTCACGCAAAACTTCTTCCTCTGTAATTTCTTTCATTGTTTTATTACGTGTTTTTTTTTTTTTTAAGATTTTATTTATTTATTTGACAGAGATCACAAGCAGGCAGAGAGTCAGGCAGAGAGAGAAGGAGGGGAAGCGGGGCTCGATCCCAGGACCCTAAGAACATGACCTGAGCCAAATGCAGAGGCTTAACCCACTGCGCCACCCAGGCGCCCCTCTTCGAGTGTTTTAAAAGAGGTGTACGGGTAATTGAAAACATCTGAACTTGACACATGGGATGAGGATGCAAGTGTGTTTTAGGCATGTGGTCTTTGAGCAAATATGTACCGAATGCCTCTTTGGATTTGTACCCTATTCGTAAGGTAGTTGGCCATGTATCAGATTATAAAGAATAAGAGAAGTCAGAGTAGCTAGCGTCACTAGCTTTATGACCTGACCTTTCAAATAACCAACTGGTTCACTGTGCTAGTGTACCCAAGCCTGATGGATTCTCTTTGTATCCTGAGAAATTCTGGTATGATAAATATTGATTTTGTTTTTCCTTTGGTCTGGGTGATAATACTGGATAGTAAAAACAACAGATTGTATTTGTGGAATGATAGTTTTTAGTGGGCTTTCCCATTTATCCTTATTTAAACCTTAAAGCAATAGGTCGGGGCCTGTAGGTGGTCATATGCTCATTTAAGATCGATAGTTTCCTTTTAGCTGTCAGATTCTATGACTTAACCTTTAAGTCCAGGGCAAGATATGAGCTAAATACATAGTCCTTACGTGATCCTTTTGCCTAGTGTTTTCCCTACTATACGGGATTGTAAAAGCCCGAAATACTAGGTCATAGACATCGGATTTTATTCTGTAGGCAGCAGGGAGGCATTGGGGAATTATGAGTGAGGGTGATAGGATGAAAGCAGTTTCTTTCCCCCAGTGTAAGACTCTGTTTTGTTTTCTGTTGGCCAGTAATGCACTGTATTTATTTATTTTTTTCCTTTTTTACCTTTTGACCCCCTTTGCCCGTTCCTCTGACCTCCCACCTCCTCCCTCCGGTAACCCCCATTTGTTCTCTGACCTTGTTTTTGTCTTTTTAGAGTCTGCATGTGAGAGAGAGAGATGGAGTTGTCTTTCTCAGTCTGACTATTTTCACTTAGGATGATGTCCTTAAGGTCTATCCATGTTGTTGCAAATGGCAAGATTTCATTCTTGTCTTAGGCTGAGTAATACTCTGTCGTGTATAATTATGTCACAATTTCTTTATCCATTCGTCTGTTGATGGACACTTACAGTGTTTCCATATCTTGGCTGTTGTAAATAATGCTTCAGTCAACAGGGGGGTACAGATATCTTTTCAAGTTAGTGTTTCTGTTTTCTTAAACACCCAGAAGTGGAATTGCTGGGTCATATGGTAGTTCTGTTTTTAATGTTTTGAGGAAACTCCATGCTGCTTTCCATAGTGGCTTACGTTCCCACCACCAGTGCACGAGGGTTCCCTTTTCCCCACATGCTCATCAACGCTTGTTACCTCTTTTTTCTTTTTGATATTAGCCATCTGAACAGATGTGAGATGGTATCTCCTTGGTTTTGATTTACAGTTCCCTAATGATGAGTGATGTTGAGCATCTTTCTGTGTACCTGTTGGCTGTCTGGATGTCTTCTTTGGGAAAATGTCTATTCAGATCCTCTGTCCATTTTTAAATTAGATTTTTTTTTTGCTATTGATGTATAGGGGTTTTTAATATATATTGGAAAGTAGTGGCTTATTAGATACATGATTTACAAGTGCTTTCTCCCAGTCAGTAGGCTGTCTTTTCATTTGTTGATGGTGTTCTTGACTGTGCAGAAGCTTTTTAGTATGATGTAGTCCCACTTGTTTTTGTTGCTTTTGCTTTTGGTGGGAGATTAAAAAATCATCACTAAGACCTATGTCAGGGAATTTACCACCTGTATTTTCTTCTAGGAGTTTTAAGATTTTAGGTCTTACATTCAGGTTTTTAATCCATTTTGAGTTGATCTAAAAAAAAAAAATTATTTATTTATTTATTTATTTGCGAGAGAAAGGGAGAGAATGAAGGGGGTTGGAGGGGGAGAAGGAGAGAGAGAGTCCTAAGCAGAATCCCCACTGAACGTGGAGCCTGGCACCGAGATCGTGACCTGAGCGGAAAGCAAGAGTTGGATGCTTAACCACTGAGCCACCCAGGTGCCCCCATTTTGAGTTAATGTTTGTGTGTGATGTAAGATAGTGGCCCAGTTTCATTCTTTTGCATTTGGCTCTTTTCAGAACACCATTCATTGAAGAAACTTCTTTTCTGACTATATATTCTTGGCTCCGTTTTGTAAATTAATTAACCATATATACAGGGTTTCTGTTATCTTCCATGATCTGTGTGTCTGGTTTTTTTTGGCAATACCATACTGTTTTGATTATTATAGCTTTATAGTACAGTATGAAATCAGGGAGTATGATGCCTTCAGCTTTGGTCTTCTTTCTCAAGTTTGTTTTGACTATTTGAGTTTTTTTGTGATTCATACAAATTTTAGGATTATGTGTTCTATTTCTTTTTTTTTTTAAGATTTTATTTATTTATTTGACAGACAAAGAAGTAGGCAGAGAGGCAGGCAGAGAGAGAGAGGAGGAAGCAGTCTCCCCACTGAGCAGAGAGCCCGATGGAGGGCTCCATCTCAGAACCCTGGGATCATGACCCGAGCCAAAGGCAGAGGCTTTAACCCACTGAGCCACCCAGGCGCCCCTATGTGTTCTATTTCTTTGAAAGATACCATTGGAATACTATGCAGCCATCAGAAGAAATGAAATCTTGCCATTTGCAACGACGTGGATGGAACTAGAGGGTATTATGCTTAGCGAAATAAGTCAATCAGAGAAAGACAATTATCATATGATCTCCCTGATATGAGGAAGTGGAGATGCAACATGTGGGGTTTGGGGGGTAGGAAAAGAATAAATGAAACAAGATGGGATTGGGAGGGAGACAAACCATAAGAGACTCTTAATCTCACAAAACAAACTGAGGGTTGCCGGGGGTAGGGGTGTAGGGAGAGGGTGGTGGGGTTATGGACATTGGGGAAGGTATGTGATATGGTGAATGCTGTGAAGTGTGTAAAGCTGGCGATTCATATTAACCCCTGGGGCTAATAATACATTATATGTTTATAAAAAAATAAAAAAAATTTAAAAAAGAAAGATACCATTGGGATTTTGTTACGGATTATATTGAATCTAGCTTGCTTTGGGTAGTATGGACAGCTTAACACTATTGATTCTAACAATCCATGAGCATGGAATATCTTTCCATTTATTTATGTCTTTGTAGTTTTCAGTACACAAGTGTTTTTACTTCCTTGATTGAGTTTATTCCTAGTGTTTTATTCTATTTGACACAATTGTAAATGGGATTGTTTTTTATTTCTGTTTCCAATAGTTTTATTATCAGTGAATAAAATGCAACATGTTTTTGAATATTGATTTTTATATCCTCCAACTTTAATGAATTCATTTATTCTAACAGTTTTTTGTTGGAGTCTTTAGGGCTTTCTGTATATAATATGTCATCTGCAAATAGTGACAATTTTACTTTTTTCTCGCCAATTTGGATGCCTTTTATTTCTTTTTCTTGCCTGTTTGTTGTGCTTAGGACTTCTAATACTATGTTAAATAAAAGCGTTGAGAGTGGGATATCCTTGTTTTGTTCCTGATCTTAGAGGAAATGCTTTTAGCTTTTTACTGTTGAGTATGTTAGCTGTGGGCTTGTAATATGTGGCCATTTTTATGTTGAGGTATGTTGCCTCTATAACCAACCACTCTGTTGAGAGTTTTCATCATAAATGTATTTTGAATTTTGTCAATTAACTTTATCTGCGTATATTGAAATGATTATACAATTTTTAGCTTTCATTTTATTAATGTGATACAGTACATTGATTTGTGGAGGTTGAATCATCCTTGTATCACTGAGGGAAAAAAATCCTCCTTGATTATGATATACGATTCTTTTAATGTATTGTTCAATTTGGTTTGCTAATTTTTTAAAAAAGATTTTATTTATTTATTTGACAGAGATCACAAGTAGGCAGAGAGGCAGGCAGAGAGAGAGGAAGGGAAGCAGGCTCCATGCTGAGCAGAGAGCCTGATGTGGGGCTTGATCCCAGGACTCTGGGATCATGACCGGAGCCGAAGGCAGAGGCTTTAACCCACTGAGCCACCCAGGCGACCCGACTTTTCTTATTTTTTGATGTAGATGTTTATCACTGTGAACTTTCCTTGTGTTCTTGCTACATCTCACAAATTTTGGTATGTTATAGTCCATTTTTGTTCATTTTTAAGACTTTGAAAATTTTTTCTGTTGATTTCTTCATCGACTCCTTGGTTGGTCAGTAGCATGTTGTTTAATCTCCACATAGTTATAACTCTTCCAGGTTTATTAAATGTAATTAACTTCTACTTTCATACCACTGTAGTCAGAAAAGATACTCGATATGATTTTAGTAATTTTAAATTTGTTAAGATTTACTTTGTGGCCTAAGTATGATCTGTCCTGGAAAATTCCATGGGCATTTGAGAAAAAGGTGTTTTTTGTTGTTTTGGATGGAATAGTCTGTGTATATCTGTAGTCCATCTGGTTTAATATGTTATTTAAGGCCAGTGTTTCCTGCTGATTTTCTATCTAGATGATCTATCCTTTGATGTAAGTGGGATACACCCACCTGTATTGGTGACTGTTTTTCTCTTCACACCTGATAATATTTGCTTTATGTATTAGGTACTCCTAGGTTGTGTCATAAATATTTACAGATGTTACATTTTGGGGGCACCTGGGTGGCTCAGTGGGTTAAAGCCTCTGCCTTCGGCTCAGGTCAAGATCCCAGTGTCCTGGGATCGAGCCCTGCATCTGGCTCTCTGCTCAGCGAGAAGCCTGATTCCTCCTCTCTCTCTGCCTGCCTCTTTGCCTACTTGTGATCTCTGTATGTCAAATAAATAAATAAAATCTTTAAAAAAAAAACAAATGCAAATGCATTTTTCCCAGGATGTGCTGCACTAATGGGGTTTTTAATGGGCTGCATAAGAATTTTTTTTTAAAAGATTTTATTTATTTATTTGTCAGAGAGAGAGCGGGAGCGAGTACAGGCAGACAGAGTGGCAGGCAGGGGCAGAGGGAGAAGCAGGCTCACTGCTGAGCAAGGAGCCTGATGTGGGACTCGATCCCAGGAGGCTGGGATCATGACCTGAGCTGAAGGCAGCTGCTCAACCAACTGAGCCACCGAGGCGTCCCTGCATAAGAATTTTTTAAGAAGATAAAATGAAGGCCACACAAATAGCATTTTCAGTATGAAACTGCATATGGTCATCCATATCGGATATAAAAGGCAGCTAGCTTATAGATTAGAAAACTGTTCATTGTGCTTATGGGTTAAGGAGTTCCCATTGGAAGAAAATAATTGCAGAAAATTTAAGCCTAGAAGTTAATGCTGATACTTACCCAGTTTCTTTCTTCCCTCCTTCCCTCCCTCCTTGCTTCCTCCCTTGTCCTTTGACAGATTTTTTCTTTTATTAAACTGTGCGTTAGGAAGTGTGCCCAGTGCTGGGGGTACAGGGGTAATTCAGCATAAACCCAGTCCTTGCTAACATCAAATCTGTGGTCTAGTAGAGGAAATAAATATCAATCAGAATTGATAGAAACAGTGATCATACAAGTGAATATTGGCACGTGATGGTGGAGAAGAACTTGTGGCCTTGTGATAGGGCATGTTGGAGGGCTTGGGTGGGCGTGGAAGAGAGTTGGAGAGCCTGATGGTCTTTGTCTTTAGTTGCAGAAGTGAGTCCGCTGATCATCATGATGCTAACATACCCAGATTTAGTCCCGTAGTTTCTGTTTCCCTTTCCTTTGCTGCCATCCTTCATGTGAACTGCATTTTTGCTTACCTGTTTTTCCTGTATGCTGTTTTGGAAGTTACACTCTGTTTCTGTGATTCTGGTTCACTCAGGAAATACTGACATGTATACTCGTCTGGAGTTAATAATGTCACCTTTCTTTTGAATAAGTCCTTCAACTCCAGTTGTGTGTGTGTGTGTGTGTGTGTTTTAGGGCCCTATTTATCTATCTATTTATTTATTTATTGGATATTTATTTATTTATTTATTTGACAGAGAGATCACAAGTAGGCAGAGAGGCAGACAGAGAGATGGAAGCAGGCTCCCTGCTGAGCAGAGAGCCCCCTGTGGGGCTTGATCTCAGGACCCTGAGATCGTGATCTGAGCTGAAGGAGAGGCTTTAGCCTACTGAGACACCCAGGCGCTTGCCCCTCTTTTTAATTTTTTAAAAAATATTTTATTTTTAAGTAATCTCTTTACCCATCACAGGGCCCAGACTCACAACCCTGAGATCAAGAGTCACATGTTCCTCCCACCAAGCAAGCCAGGCACCCCTACTTTTAAAAGCCTTGATCCAAGACCTTGATCTGTAACAGTTGTTGTTTAGAACCACCCACAGATTTATGTCTCTCTTTGCCCATTATTCTCCTTTTTTTCTGCAATCATTAAAATTTTTATTTATTTATTTTAATTTTTTTTTTTTAAAGATTTTATTTATTTGTCAGAGAGACAGACAGAGTACAGGCAGGCAGAGGCAGAGGGAGAGGCAGGCTCCTGGTGGAGCAAGGAGCCCGATGTGGGACTTGATCCCGGGAAACTGGGATCATGACCTGAGCCGAAGGCAGCCGCTTAACCGACTGAGCCACCCAGGCATCCCTACAATTTTTATTTTTAAAATGAATATTTAATACCCAAACGGTGGAAAGTACATGACCCATCATTTTCTTTCCCAGTTTCAGACCTGTTTAGTTTCACTCTTCTGCTGTCTGAAACATATGTTTTAAAATAGCCTTTGGTGAGGCTCTGTTGGTGGCAAACTCTGACAGCTTTCATTTGAAAATATGTTTATTTGGGTCTCTCAAAAGATAGCTCAGTCCTAGGTTGACAGTCATCGCCTCTCAACACATTGAAGCTCTCTTCAGCTCCTACTTGTCTGCAGAGGCCAGTGGTCAGCTGTGTTGACATTTATTTTCGATTCTTCGGGTCTAGAGTGAGTGTTGTGGTTCTACCTTAGTAAGAATAAACCGTGGGTGATGCCGAAGCTGCTGATCTGCAGACCACACTTCTGGTACCAGTGGTTTAGTGGACTCATGCCCTTGTGATAGTAAATGCATTTTCTTAGAGGCTTGCCTCTGTAGTTAGAACTTTGACTATTAGTTTTTATTCTTACAAAAGGTATTGAACAGAACCAGTAAAATCTGCTTCTTGTTCTGCTTTTCCACCTGCTTGTGGTCTCTCTCTCAAATAAATCTTTGGGGAAAAAATAAATGAGAGTTTCTCAGATAATCTTAATATTTATTCTAAAGCAAGTTTATAAACAATAGGATCTTAGATATTTATGTACTTATATTAGTATTGTAATTAATAATTTACTAGCTAATCTTCTCTTTAGTTTACTTTGAGAATAGCTAAGAACAGTGATCTTCATAGGCTGTCTACTTTTGAGGTAATTTGATACTTTTTTTTTTTTTTAGATTTTACTCATTTATTTGACAGACAGAGATCACAAGTATGCAGAGAGGCAGGCAGAGAGAGAGGAAGGGAAGCAGGCTCCCCGACGAGCAGAGAGCCCGATGCGGGGCTTGATCCCAGGACACTGGGATCATGACCCGAGCCAAAAGCAGAGGCTTTAACTCACTGAGCCACCCAGACGCCCCATTTGATACTTTTTTAAACTAAAAGTAGCAATATCGAATATTGACATCACCTTTAAGAATGTTCCACTGCCTAGATTCATAGTGAAGAATATTTGTGACATACACTTTATTTTTTATTTTATTTTTTTTTAAGATTTTATTTATTTATTTGATAGAGATCACAAGTAGGCAGAGAGGCAGGCAGAGAGAGAGGAGGAAGCAGGCTGTCCGCAGAGCAGAGAGCCCGATGCGGGGCTCGATCCCACGACCCTGGGATCATGACCTGAGCCGAAGGCAGTGGCTTTAACCCACTGAGCCACCCAGGCGCCCCTGTGACATACACTTTAATAAACGCTTCTTCCTTTCCGTATATAAATAGTTCAGCGTTATGGTTACAAAACATGTCTTGTCTAAGAGATAGTTAGATTGTATCGTTGCAGTTGATTCTAATTTGACAGTTAAGACGGTTTAAGAGGTTAGCTACCAGGTTATACTTCAGTAGCTTGTTTTCTAGAATTCCAGGCTGTGTTTCAGCTATAGAAGTGTATGTTTTTTTCTCTCAATTTTTAAAAAGATTTATTTATGTATTGGGGTGGGGGGAAGAGGTAAAGGGAGAGAGAGAGAGTCCTAAATAGACTCTGCACTGAGTGCGGAGCCCAACACAGCTCCATTTCAGGACCCGCGACCTGAGCTGAAACCAAGAGCTGGATGCTCAACCAGCTGAGTCATCCAGGCGCCCTTGTCTTTAATTTCTTACATTTGTTTTTGCTTGGGGATGTTTTGAATATATTGCTATTTTGTTAGAAGATTTTAACTCTAAAGTACACTATAACAACCCTGTTCTTAGGGTGCCTGGGTGGCTCAGTGGGTTAAAGCCTCTGCCTTCCGCTCAGGTCATGATTCCAGGGGTCCTGGAATCGAGTCCCACATCGGGCTCTCTGCTCAGCAGGGAGCCTGCTTCTCCTCTCTCTCTCTGTCTCTCTGTCTGCCCCTCTGCCTACTTGTGATCTCTCTGTCAAATAAATAAATAAAATCTTAAAAAAACAAAACAAAACAAAACAAAACCCTGTTCTTGAATCTGATACAAAATTTATGTTCTAGTGGGTGAGTCTGTTACAGACTCTGCACTTTTGATTAGCAAAGACATTGTGTTTATGAGTTTCCCTCTGAATAACTGCAGGAATCAAGTGTTCTTGTATATATTAAAACTAAACAGGGAGTAAATAATATAATCACTTCAAACAGTCTTCAAAGCATATTTTATGGTAATCCAGGTTGTTGGGATAGGATGGTTACAGATAAGGACTAACAGACCTAATGAATAGAGCCAATCAACACAGAGACTGGTGTTTGCTGTACAAAAAATTAATTAGCCATTTTGCACTTTATATCTTGTCTTTTCCAAATGCTAGTCTTCTGACCCTTTTTTTTTTTTTTAAGATTTTATTTATTTATTTAACAGAGAGAGATCACAAGTACACAGAGTAGCAAGCAGAGAGGGGGAAGCAGGCTCCCCACTGGCCAGAGAGCCTGATGCAGGGCTCTATCCCAGGACCCTGAGATCAGGACCTGAGCCGAAGGCAGAGGCTTAACCCACTGAGCCACCCAAGCACCCCCTTCTAACGCTTTAGTATGTGATACTTTTTCTTTCTTTCTTTCTTTTTTATTTTTTAAGATTTTTTTCTTTTTTTGAGAGAGAGAGAGAGAGAGAAGGAGAGAGAGAATGAAAGAGCATGAGAGGGGAGAGGTCAGAGGGAGAAGCATACTCCCCACCGAGCAGAGAGCCCAATGTGGGACTCCATCCCAGGACTCCAGGATCATGACCTGAGCTGAAGGCACTTGCTTAACCAACTGAGCCACCCAGGCGCCCCTTAAGATTTTTATTTTTAAGTAATGTCTGCACCCAGTGTGGGCCTCAGATTTACAACCTCGAGATCAAGAGTCCCATGCTCCACTGAATGAGCTAGCCAGGCAACCTTGTGATACTTTGTCTTATGCAGAGGTTAAGTCTCCATAGCCTGTCCCAAAACAGGCTCCAGGCGAGGTCAGTCTCTTCATATTCAGAGATCCAGAATGTTCTTCAAGATGTAAAAGGGAGCATGCTTGTTCTCCCCAACCACATCCTATACTCCCAAGTCTCCCAGAGGCTCTTTGGACAGCATTTCTCTCTCTGGCTTCCTCTGGGGGACCAAACTTTGCCTTCTGTCCAATGTCCAGCTTCTCATTGATCACATGGGCCCTGTATTCTGAGAGCATCGAATGGCGCCTCAAGCCTAAGAGTGATGTTCAGAACCCAACCAAGTCCATTTGGAGAAATGGGCATGCTTCTGCTGGGGTGCCAGGTTGGTTTCATTTTGCTTGCTCTTACCGCCTTGAGGGTAGGTATCGGGAACACTTCCTTGGAAAGAATTCTGAGCGTGAGCCAGGGGATTGGTTGGCTGAATCGAGCAGCTGCTTCCTTGGAAAGAATTCTGAGCGTGAGCCAGGGGATTGGTTGGCTGAATCGAGCAGCTGGAGTCTGTAAACTGGGTGTGGTGGTTACTAGATAAAGCCTGTGGTGGCATTCGTCATCAAAGGATCAATGACTGAGCCTCAGCTGAGAACTCTGAACTTGTGTGGGGTTTCCTCTGCTGGCTGAGCGTGCTCATTTGTGGAATTAAATAATAATGGCCACACTTCATAGGGGAGCAAGACTGCTTCAGTGACAGAAGTTGGTATGCGGGATAGTGGTGGTTTCTTGAGGAAGACATGTTCAAATGATGGTTTAAAATTTTTCCTATTAAAATGTGGCTCTAATAAAAGGTACAACTTCCGTTTTACTGTTTAACCTTTTTCCCCTCACTGAGTGTAACCTGGAGACAACCCTTTGGTTTCTTATAGCTTCAGCAGCGTAAAACATGAGCTGTAATTATCATTCAATTCAGAGGACTGACAAGAGTGGCTCATTTTTTTTTGTTTTGTTTTGTTTTTTTAAGATTTTATTTATTTATTTGACAGAGAGAGATCACAGGTAGGCAGAGAGGCAGGCGCAGAGAGGGTGGGGGAGAAGCAGGCTCCCAGCTGAGCAGAAAGCCCGATGTGGGGCTCGATCCTAGGACCCTGAGATCATGACCTGAACCAAAGGCAGAGGCTTAACCCACTGAGCCACCCAGGTGCCCTGAGTGGCTCATTTTTATGACCTAGGACTGTCTCTTGATACTCAGTTCTTAGTCATTTAGTCTGATACCCTAAAATTATTTGTGCTGTAATCTCTTGTCTCTCAAGATTTCCAGAAGTCTGTTACATTCTGGTGTTAATAATGTCATCTCCCTGTGAAGTCTTTCAGCTTCTCCCTGAGCGAGTATCGCAGAATTCCTTTTCTCTGTGAAGGAAACATCCGGTTTATTTGACTGTCGCCCCCACTAGACAGTAAGCTACCTTGTGTTTGCCATATGTATGTGATGCTTAGCATAGTGCTTGGCCTCTATTTCTTGCCTAATAGATCATTTCTGAACAACTGAATGAATTATTTAATGAATGGTATAGCATTCTGCATTTTACTTGGCTGTTGATGTGTTTACCCCACTGAACGGCTCATCTTTGGATCGAGGACCATGTGTTACTCCTTGTATAGCCCACTTTCAAGCAGAGCACTGGGGACGTAGTAAGTGAATTGATTTACTCCATTTCTTAGGCAAATAGGATTTCACCAAAAATCCAGAATATATTTACCACAGTTGATGGAACTGAAATAGTGTCAGAAACTTATTTCAGTATCAGAAAAGGACCATATAGACGGTGTGATCTGAATGTAGATCCGAGTTCTAAAATTAGATTTAAAGGTACTTCAAATACAAAGTTCAAAGCTTCATTTCATTTTTATTTGTTCTTGAAGTTGGACCCAAGTGAAAGGCACATCTGCCATTATTACCTTTTTAAAATTATTATTATTTTTTAAAGGGGGTGAGGGGCAGAAGAGAGAGAGAGTCTTAAGCAGGCTCCACACCTAGCACCGAGTCCCAGTGGGGCTCAGTGTTACAAACCTGAGATCATGACCTGAGCCAAAATCAAGAGTCAGACTAAGCCACCTCAGTTTAACTGACTGAGCCACCCAGGTGCCCCTGCCATTATTAGCTTTAAATTTTTTTTCAAATATTGGACTATAAAAATTACCCAACTGGGGCGCTTGGCTGGCTCAGCTGGTGGGTGGAGCATGCTAGTCCTGATCTTGGGGTCATGATGAGTTTGAGCCCCACGTTGGGCATTGAGATTACTTAAAAAAAATTTTTTTTTGGTAAATTAGCCAATTATCTGAAAACATCTGATTATAATCTATATTTTTTATTTTTAACCATTTTTACTGTATTGCACATATACAGAAAATGCAGCAAATACAAACAACTTGGTTATTACTAAACAGTTATGTAAGTCTGACTCTTCTCTTAAAGGTCACCCTAGAGATGACAACATAAACCCTTGACTTTTTAAAATCTCCCATTAACTGGTACTTTCATCCACTTCCTGGGCAATGCAAGGATTTAAGATCAGTTCAATTCCGGTTATTGGCTCTTGATTCATGTGCTGTTATCTATTTTGAATCTATTACTGTTTTGCACCTGTAAGTCATTGTTACTGTGTTATCAGTGTTCACAATTGGGAATATAATTATCATTTCTATTATTCTTCTTTCTTTGTACATCTTCATCCTTTTCTCTGACATCATTTTTCTTGTGCCCAAGCAGTACCCTTCAGTGCTTTCTTTACTGCTAAGCTTCTGGTGACAAATTCCCTTAATTTTGTCTGAAAGGATAACTCATTAATTTTCTTGCATTTTGTCTAATGGGCTAAACTCATCTGCTGTGTTCTTGATCTGGCTACTGTAGTTTTTAATTCTAGAGCCTTTTTATTTTCAAATCTGTCCTTTTTTTTTTTTTTTTTTAATTCTGGTGCTTTTTTTTTTAAAATTTTTTTTTTTTTTTTTTTTTTTTTTAATGCTGCTAGTTCTCTTCCAAAATTCTCCATGTATTTTTTCTTTATCTCCTCGATTTTCATAAACATAGCCACTTTAAAGGGAGTGCTCAGTAACTTCAGTATCAAGAGTACCTCTCTTTCTCTTGTCTCTTCTTTTTGCTGATTCTTGTTCTGAGAGTCTTGTTTTTTCCTGTTTGCTGTATTCTGGACATTGCATTTGAAAAATTAAAAAAGATAATTCAAGGCATAGGATGATTATCTTTCTGCACCAGGATTTTAATAGTTTTTTTTAATAGGGGTCTAGCACCTGGGGAGTGGCTTAATCCAGTTTCAAGACTCAGATGATGCAAAGGTAGGCTATGTCACTATAACTTCTTCTGGTTCACCTTCCTCCAGTGGTGAGACCCCCTCCAGGGTCTTAGGCTAAAGTCCTGGGGCATCTGCTCCCACCCCCACCTAAGGAGGCCCTTGACTCCCTGGCCCAGCGAGGCTGTCAGGGGTGCTGCTCAGACTCTTAGCTCCATATGTCTTTTCCAGAATCAACAGATTCTGGGGGTATTTTTGCCTCTGCTGGATCTTGGACCAGTAATCTTCCCTGCCTCATTAGCTCCCATGCCGTCTCACAGACGTGGGTATTTTATCCAGATTTCCTAGTTGTCCTCAGAGAGAAATTGTTTTGTATTACTTACTTTGCATTATCAGAAGTGGCAGATCCCTTAATTACTATTATTTTACTTTTACTCTGACATTTCTCTCCTGAAATATCTATTTCTAAGATTTGACTTGAATGCCTGACCAGATTTACTTGTTGTTGGCCTTCTTTTAATAATAATGTTTTATAACATTTTATATTAAAAATATTTTTGAAGTTTTAAATAATTATTCCTAACTCTAAAAGCAGTTTATGTTCATGTTAGGCACTCTGGAAGATAAAATAAAAAGGTACAATGGTAATTAAAGGTACAAGTTCCCTGCAAACCTACTACCTGGTTTATATATAAAATTGTATGTTTAGTGTTTTTAGTCTGTGATTTATATATGTGAACATATCACATATAAATCATAGAATTGAAGTCATAACTTTTTAAAAAAGATTTTATTTATTTACTTGACAGAAATCACAAGTAGGCAGAGAGGAGGCAGGCAGAGAGAGACAGGCAGGGAAGCAGGCTCCCTGCTGAGCAGAGAGCCTGATTCGGGGCTTGATCCCAGGACCCTGAGATCATGACCCGAGTGGAAGGCAGAGGCTTAACCCACTGAGCCACCCAGGTGCCCCAAATCATATAACATTTTTATATTTTAGTTTTCATTTAACATACTATGAACATTTTTAATTGTTAACACTTTTAGAAATACAGTTTTTAATGCTTAGGATTTTATTATTTGGTAGCAATATTATTAAGCCATTCTCCTACTTTGTTTCATGTTTTCATTATAGATAAGTATACAGTCATCTTTGGACAGCACTTTCTGTGTGAATTTCTGGCTGCTGTGTAATTACTATCTCAGTGGGTTTGAGTGTTACTACGGTTCTCTTATTAAAAAATGAGCGGGGGCGCCTGGGTGGCTCAGTGGGTTAAAGCCTCTGCCTTCAGCTCAGGTCATGATCCCAGGGTTCTGGGTCTGGCTGCTGTGTAATTACTATCTCAGTGGGTTTGAGTGTTACTACGGTTCTCTTATTAAAAAATGAGCTGGGGCGCCTGGGTGGCTCAGTGGGTTAAAGCCTCTGCCTTCAGCTCAGGTCATGATCCCAGGGTTCTGGGATCAAGCCCCGAATTGGGCTCTCTGCTCGGCAGGGAGCCTGTTTCCTCTCCTTTCTCTGCCTGCCTCTCTGCCTACTTGTGATCTCTGTCTGTTAAATAAAAAATAAAATCTTAAAAAATAAAAAACAATTAAAAAATGAGCTGATAATTACATTTAGCATTTTCAGTTGTTTAGATGAAAGCTGTAGATATCACTGTCCCTTTATTTTTTATTCTTTTTAAAGATTTTATTTATTTATTTGACAGAGAGAGATCACAAGTAGGCAGAGAGGCAGGCAGAGAGAGAGGAGGGAAGCAGGCTCCCTGCTGAGCAGAGAGCAGATGTGGGGGATCCCAGGACGCTGAGGTCATGACCTGAGTCTAAGGCAGAGGCTTAAACCGCTGAGCCACCCAAGCGCCCCTCACTGTTTCTTTAGATGTGATATATGCTTTAAGGGTAAAGAGCATTTTTGATGCCTGGAGAATATACAAGGACCTAACCATTTAAGTAATTGAGTTGAGTTTATTTACATATGGAAGTAATCATTGTCAAGAACAAGGAAAAAATATGGGACACCATGGGAACACTTTGTAAATAGAATGGGAACAGTTTGTACACGACCTACCAAAACAGACTAAGGAAGTCCAAGTGTAAGTGAGCATTAGCTGAACAAGATCATAAATATGCCTGCTCTTTCATCTACATTTGCCTCAGTGCTGGTAGTTATATAATCTGCTCCTGGCAAGTCCTAGCATCTTCTTGGTTCTCGTTTGGGGTGACATTTCACTCTTAATCGGAACTGATGATTAAGTGATTTCCATTTTCTCTCTTTCAGGAAGTATTTCTTACCTGGGTTCTTTGGGCTTTGACATATTTTGACCTTTTTGTCTGGCTCTGTGTAGTAGCCACCGTGGCTAGTCCTCTCCTGGCTCCTTTGCACAGTCCTCAGTCCTCAGGGATCACGCTATCACCCTACTGTTTTCACTGTATTCATCACCCGTGGCCTGCCGCATCCCCATCCCACAGTAGAGGTTTATGGACCAGTAAATATGAGTCAGCACACATTTTTCTAATGAAAGTTTCATTCTGTGATGAAAAGAGCATAGTGGTGACTAGTCTTCTGTTATGGGTAACGCCCTTATCATCACATCTTTGTTTTATTAATATCCCATCTCTGGACTATTTTGTGAAGAACTAGGGCAGCTGGAAGGGCAGTCGGCCCCAGGACTGGTCTGTGGCTCCTGATGACTGGTGGTACAGAGGAGATGATGACAGTGAGCAAAGCAGCTAGGGCATAGCCAGGGACAGTAACCAGAGCCTACCGTGGAGCGAGAAGAACACTGGCCCAATGGCCAGAACTCTGTTCTCAGGAGAGATGGGATGTGTGCAGACTGAGCAGGAGAGAGCAGGAATGTCGCCAAGGCTGGGCATCAGGTAGTCAGAGCAAAACTGAGGGCAGGCCTGGGCACCAGAGGCACCACTAAAAACAAGCGGAAAACACGATTCTTTGGACATCCTGGAAGTATTTTTCCAGCACAGTGTGTCTAAAATCAGCCTCTTCTTCATCTCTCTGTGATCTCCCTTATATCTGGTAATAAGGTATATCCCATTGGCCAGCCTTGAAATCTCTTGAGTTTTGTTGGTGTCCCATTATCTTTGCATTAGTCATTTACGGTGGCTCTGCCTCCATTTGGAAAGGCCTTGGCGTTCCAACTGTGGCTCTCCCACACTAGGACCTGAGGTGAGGTCACTTAACCTCTGAAAGTTACCTGTGTGACCACAGTCTTGAGAATTGGAGGGAAGTGGAGAAACCCCTTGTGACCCCTCAGCCCACTGGTGCAGTGCTCCGCTGCTCCGGGGGCCTGCCTCCTGCTTTGCCTCCCTACCTCTTCTGGCTTGGTTTTCCTAACCACAGGACTCAGATCCTGGCTTATCCCAGCCAGCTCAGAAAGCTTCGTGGCATCCTCATTAACTATGAGCATGAAGCCCCAGCCTCCTGTCCTGCTCCTGAGGACTCTCACTGCCTGGCCTCAGTCTGCATTTCTTTCCATTTCTGTTTTTTTCTTTTTTAAAAGATTTATTTCTTTATTTCAGAGAGACACAGAGCTAGTGAGCATGAGTAGGGGGAGGAGGGCCAGAGGGAGAGGGAGTCAAGCAGACTTCCCCTGAGCAGGGAGCCCGATGTAGGGCTTGATCCCCTGATCCCGAGATCCTGACCTGGGCCGAAACCAATGGAACCACCCAGGTGTCCCCCCACCCCCAACCTCCACCCCCTGCCTGCACTTCTGCTCTCATGCCGTTACACTTAACTTTGCGTGCTGTGTCCAGCCACATCGAGCTGCTTTGCCACATTCAGTACAGGCCCCTATCCAAGCATCCCTACTCAGACATGAAGGTGCTCTTTTCCACACTGTTGCAGTTCCAAAAACCTTGCTGTCTTTCCAGCCGCTGTCCACGTGCTCCCATCTCTGCTGCTCCTCCCTGGGCCCCTGGTCTCAGCCTCAGGCTTCAATAATTTCTTTCTCTTCCATTCGTTTTCCTCTGGACTCTTGGCATGCTTACTGCTGTATGTTTTGTGGTTTTGGGGCACATGACTAACTAACCTCATATTCTGAGTCCTGGAGAATTCTTCCCGAGCGCTTAGCACAGTGCCCGTCTGTTGCTGCAGTCGGTAAGTCAGCCGGGCCCGGGGATGGTAACAAGCTGACGAAGAGCTGACAGATGCCTTCTCCACTGAGTATTCTTAGCTCCGTTGGCGAACACGAGTTGACCATATATGCCTGAGCTTTTTCTGAGCTCTCAGTTTGTTGCATTGGTCCATGTGTCTGTTTTATGCCAGGGCTACGCTGTTTTGATTACTCTAAATTTTAATAACATATGAAATCGGGAAAAAGACAAAACAGAAAGAGTCAGTGGGTGCTTCGGAACTAAAAGGACAGGAAAGCAGCAATGTCGCACTGGCTTCGATTGGTGGACAGCTGGAGCTCCCAGCCAGCCACGAGCCTTTATGTGGTTGCTGTCGAGCTAGGAAGAGGCAAGCCAGCTGACTTGAGTGGCCGTTATATGCCAGTCACCCTTCTAGATGTTTTACTTGATTCACTCACTTGAACCCCAGTTGGGTTGCATTCTTCCCTTTCTTAATATTCTTCATTGGCTTCAACCTTGTTAATGCTTAGAATAAAGTCCAAGCTGTGCATCACTCGCCCTGCAGAATCCCTAAACATGTACTGTCTTTCCTTAACAGGATGCTTGTGCCCTGCCTCCTCACTGCACCCCTCCCTAAGGCTTTGCCTGCGAATCCCAGGTCTGGCTGTCTTTTGAAACCTTAAAACCCACCCGTTAAGGTAGTATTGAATTTGCTGTCTTTGTATGGTGCCCTTTTCAAAAACACATTTCTTAGGTTGTTTCATCTGGTTCTATTTCCATCCAAATCTTTGGACTGTCTTGCAGAGACTAGAGTACAGAGGGAATGAAATGCCAAGAAAACTGGACAGTGTGTATAAAAGCTCACTTTACCAAACACGACATGCCCGTTGTGGGAGTACTCGTGCCTTCCTTTAAGCTTTAGATGTGTTCTGAAAAGCTTCCTTCAAGTAGAGTTCGGCTAATCACACTCTCTTTAAGACATGCTATGAAGTTTCTTGTATCTCTGAAGGGAAACAAGAAACTCGTAGTTCTAATAACCACAGCGGAGAGGGAGATTGGTGGATAGCAGTAGGATCACTATCTCATCACTATCTACCCTTTTCTGCCTTAAAAAAATGTTTTAACCACATGCTTGTAGTATTTATTTTTATTAGCTTTATATAAATGTATGTACATAGAGATACATGTGTATATGTATTAGTTTTACATATATATAATATATGTATGTATACTCTGTGAAATTGCTATTCATTCTCATTATTATAATTTTTTTTTCAAAAAGCAGTCAGACCATATGAGACAGTTTTAGAAAAAAGAGGAAGAAAAATAACTATTCCAAATCCTACAATGATTCTAAATTTTTTTTTAAGTATTTTTTTTTAAAGATTTTATTTATTTATTTCAGAGAGAGAGAGTGAGAGAGAGCATGAGCATGAGAGGGGAGAAGGTCAGAGGGAGAAGCAGATTCCCCATGGAGCTGGGGGCCCGATGCAGGACTCGATCCCGGGACTCCGGGATCATGACCTGAGCTGAAGGCAGCTGCTTAACCAACTGAGCCACCCAGGTGCCCCCCTACAATGATTCTAAAACAACCACTTGGTATTACCACTGAAAAATGAATTCTGGGGCACCTCAGTGGCCCAGTCGGTTGAGCGTCTGAGTCTTGATTTTGGCTCAGTTCATGATCTCAGTGCCCTGGGGTCAAGCCCCATGTTGGGCTCACTACTCAGCACAGAGTCTGTTCTTCCCTAGACCTTTACTCCATCCCACCCTGTTCTCCCTCTCAAATGAATGAATGAATGAATGAATAAATAAATAAAACATTTAGGGGGAAAAATGAATTCTGGGGTAGATGTTTTATAGAACAAACAACCTGACACTCCCCTTGAACTTTTTCTGTAAATAGGTATACCAAATACAGATTTTATAGTAGGATATGCCTTTATTTACTGTTGTTAGTAAATGAATTTCCTCTATAATCTTCATGGTTATTCATTTTCTCCTCCCCATTTTGACAAGAGTAAAACTCACAGAAAAAGAAAAAGACACCCCGGCCTTGTCTCAGGTCTCAGCCCCGCCACAGCTAGTACACCTGCCCACAGCTGGTACACGTGCACAGCGTGCAGCAGGGGCAGTTAGGAAGAACAAAAGAAATAGAAATGCAGGAGTTGAGGAGCCAGAATTTCCTGGCTGGTCGGATGTGGGGATAAAGAAGATGGTAAGCCCAAAGATAACCAGGTTTCAAGTATAAATAGGAGGCTAAGAGATTGGGTTTTGGAATTAAAAATTCCTGGATTCAGGGATGCCTGGGTGGCTCAGTTGGTTAAACGGCTGCCTTTGACTCAGGTCATGATCCCTGTGTCCTGGGATCGAGTCCCACATCGGGCTCCTTGCTTGGCAGGGAGCCTGCTTCTCCCTCTGCCTCTGCCTGCCTCTCTGTCTGCCTGTGCTCGCTTGCTCTCTCTCTCTAACAAATAAATAAATTAAAAAAAAATCTTAAAAAAAAATTTCCTGGATTCAGATCCCATTTCTGCAGATTGTTAGTGGTCTGATCTTCAGTAATGTTCTTCACCCCCAAGCCTCAGTTTTCTCGTCTATAACATGGGGATAATTTAGTGCTGAGTTCACTAGGTCACTGGATGGCCTAAGAGAGAGACTCCACGTACAGCACTTAGCGTAGTGCCTGAGTGTTTTCCACTTTTAATTATTAATGTGATGGTATTTTTTTAAAGATAGAGAACATAAAAAGAGGAGCAGAGTTGGGAGATGGTGAGGGAAGGTGATTTCCATTCAGACAATCTAAGTTTGAAGTACTCGAGGGACATGTGTATTCTGCGGTATCCAGAAGGCAGAGCCTTGGGCCTGGGGTAGAAAGGCGCTCACCTGTGCTGCAGCAGGGGGTTGGATCCTAGCTCTGCTACCGTGGCTTTGCACCATTCTGTGACTCTGTGTCCTACCTGGTCTCAAAGGTCACATTATCTGACCCTGTGGAAATGTTGGATCACCTGGAAAGACTTGCGGTTGCTTATCAGAGCGCACTTGGCTAACTGGAGTCTGTGTGTGTTTCCCACCTTGTTGGGCGTCAGGACTGCTGTGTGTGTCCGGATGGGTTGCTCACCTGCTCTAGGGTTTCCGCCCTGAGGCAGGAGGTGAAATCTGCCTGCTGGCCACAACCAAGCCGCCCTCTGGCTGCCGGGATGTCCATGGGCACCCTGGGGGTGGTGGTGGGGGTGGGTGGTGGAGGGTCGGACAGGAGGACCCTCTGCTGATGTTAAATTCCGTGTGGTCAGTTTAAGTTCTTACGATAGGGACCATTTCCTGGGGTGCTTATTTCTCTCCCTGCAGGTCATCAATGCTGTGGTGCTGCTGGTTCTGCTGAGCGCCCTGGCGGACCCGGACCAGTACCACTTCTCAAGTTCTGAGCTGGGAGGCGACTTTGAGTTCATGGATGATGCCAGTAAGTACTTCAGATAGCAGCTGTCACTCTTTGGGTATTTTTCAAGGGCGGGGAATCCTGCCCCCAGGTCTTCCTGTTAAATTA
>RCUC01088515.1:0-11339 GCA_003697995.1 Taxidea taxus jeffersonii | reverse complement strand
GGGGGGGGGGTTCATGAAAATGTTCGAGGATCAGAAGGTTGTACGCCTCTGTAAGTACCGTTGAAGTACATGCTCCAAACAAGCGGACTTCACGGTAGTAAGTTCTATCTCAATAAAGCTTTAGACAAAACCATAAATCTCACAGCCCCAGCTCAGTTCTGGAAAGAGGAATCCCCCCATGTATGACCTGGAAGTCCGCTTCCTTACACAGGCGTCCCTGTGGGGGCACACGCAGCCGCGACCCCTTTCCTCAGCATCCCTCACAAGCGGGCACCGGAGCCCGGTCTGTGCTCGGACGCCTGCTTCGTATTTCCCGCGGGAGCGGAGAGGTTGGTGGCTTCTGCCCGGCCGCCGTGCCTCAGGCAGCAGGCGCAGACCAGACCTTTCCCGCCCGCCTCCACGTCCACCCTCCCGCTCTCTGAAGGCCGCCTGTGCCCAGAGGCTCACTGGCGTGACTTGCAGCTCCCTCGCTGCCCGCCGCCCGGGAGGCCCGCAGTGAGCGGCGTCCGGCTCTGCGCCAGGCCTCAGCACTGAACCGAGTCCCCCCCGAGTCGGGCCGGGACTGAGTGTTCCGGGCCACGTCCCCCACTTGGGCTGGGAGCTGCAGAGCATCCCGGAGCTTGCTGCCCGGATGGTGCTCACACAGCTCCTCCGCGACTGACGTTTTTCCTTCTCCCAGATCTCTAACGGGAAGCGGGGAAACATGGAAACGCTGCAAGAGTGACACGTTGAACCCGCGTGTCCTCTCTGCTCAGACCCAGCTGTTGCCGACTTGGGGTCACGTTTTCTGTGTGCGTCCCAAGGGCTCCGCAGGTGTGTCCCGGAGGTGGCAACAGTTCACAGGGGAGCCCCACAGCAGGCTTGTCCCCAGAGCGACCTCCGCGACAGCAATCTTCACCGTCCCGTAGCACCGCCTGGATCCCTGCTTGTATCTCATTTCCCCAGTTGCCTCTCGACTGGTATTGCTTTCCCGTCTGCAGGGGCCGGACGAGTCATGGAGCCCCCTGCTGCCCTCGCGTCATGTGGACGTCACGTGGGCTCGGGGTGGCCCGTTGTCCCGGCTGTTTCCTTTACTCCTCTCGCTCACTCACGTACTTCCCGCGCCGACTGGTGCAGGTCCGTGTCTCCAAGCCGCCAGCTGGCTTTTTGAATGTGTGGGGTCAGATTTCCTTCCTTTCTGGAACGCTGCTTGGACTGAGGCTTGGCGTGCTCAGCCCCATCACACTGTTTCTCGTCTTCGGCCACGCGCTCTGGCTTTTCTGGCCGTCCTGAGTTTTTAACTTTTGCCTCGTGCTCATCTGCGTGTGGGAATAGCTCACTGCCCGCCACCAGCGCACGACAGCCGGCGGCGCTTACACACCGCGTCGCGAGTTGGGGTCTTTGCCGTCTGAGCTGGCGCGGCCCTCAGTGCGCGTGGCGAGCCGAGCTTCGGCAGGTGTCGGAGGCCCGGGCTGCAGGCAGCCGGCTGGGTCTCTCAGATCGCGAGGGACGGTGACGTGTAGTCGCTCCAGCAAGTGATGTCCTTTTCCGAGCTGACGACGGCCAGCACGCCTTTGCCTCTTGACTCTCTTGTTTCTGGAGGGCCTCACGCTCCTGGCCTCGTTTTCTGCACAACCCTCAGGGTTCCCCTGTTTCTCCCCAGAGGCCGCGTCTTCCTACAAGGCCCCTGCTGGTCCCGTGTCCTCCCATGCCTCTTCCCTCAGGTCCCCGCTGGCCAGGACTGCCCACAGGTCTCATTCCGAGCAGCCCCCCAGCGCCAGCCAGCCGCCCCCAGTCCCCACCGGTCCTTGCCCAGCCCGGATTGCGAGCTGCCTCTGCTGTTCCAGGCTGTTCACTTCCACGTGTAAGTGTGCCGGACAGTTGTAATTGGCTCATCCCTGGGTCGTGCTGTGGACGAGGTGTCCACGGAGCTTCGTGCCCACTCCTCGTGGATCTCTGGTTTCTGGAGCTTGTGCAGACAGATTCGGACATAAACAGCCGTGATCCTGTGAGAATTCGGGCCACATCTGAGTGTCCTGGGGCTCTGTGCTCCAGCCGCTGGGCTCACTGTGAATCTGTTTCTCTGCCCTGTCTGCGGCTGAGACCCTGCCTGCTCTGCGCCGCTGGCAGTGGGATAAGCTTCCGCGAGTCCGCGATCAGGATGCTGGAGGCCCCAGCCCCGGCCTCGTGCTCGGTGAGGGCACAGGCACTTCGAGCCCAGCTTCAAGCAGGTGGCTGAAGGTGTGGCTTGGAAGGCCCCAGGGCTCTTTCCTCTGGCCGCCTCACAGTCTCTCTTTAGACTCCTGTCCCTTGGGACCTGTCTTCTCTTTCAGATTGTCTAGCTCTGAGCCCACCTGTCCTTTTCTGGATTCTTAGAAATCTCTTTTCACAGAGCCCGGCTTGCCTTTTTTGTGCTTGTAACCTCTGTGAAGACCTGGCCTTTGCTTCTAACGGGGAGCCGTGGCGTCCATACTCTGTCGGTACTTCACAGACGTGCTCTGTCTTCTCTGGGCCTCCTGACGGTCGGCAGCCGGGCGTGGGGCGGACAGCGGGGACCCGAGCAGGAGGGAAGGGTGTGAGCACCTTTGAAAAGCCGCAGGCTGACTCCCCCCACCCATTTGCAGGATGATCACCTTGTCACTGTGCACTCTCCCCACAGATAGGCGGGGCTGGGGGCCTGAGGGCTGGGAGACGGGGACGGAGCTGTCAGCTCCACGAGGCTCGAGGCTCGAAGGACAAGGGCCGAGGGCCACGCCCACCTGTGACCTGGGTGCCCGGTGACAGGTGGTGTATGAGGACTGCTGCATGGTTAGCCTGACGGCCCCCTACGTGTCGGGCTTCCTGGCCTTCCGAGAGGTGCCCTTCCTGGTGGACGCACTGCGGCGGCTGCAGGAGAAGGAGCCCTGCCTTGTGCCCCAGGCAGGTGCCTCGACTCCAGGGAGGAGGGCCCTCGGTTTCCACCCAGGAGGGAAGGCCTGGGCCAGCTGCACCACCCGCCACACGGGGAGACCTCGGAACGCCCTAGAAAGGAGGCATTCTTACCTTGAGAGGCCTCAGATTTTCTAAAAAGCCGCCCACCCCCCAGCGTGGCAGTCCCGCCCCTCTCGTTCCAAGATGCCCTGGCCTGATGGGTGAGGGCAGTTTGGCCGACCAACTTTCACCTGTGGCTCTTCCAGGTCCTCCTTGTGGATGGAAATGGGGTTCTCCACCACCGAGGTAATCCTGCTCCCAAAAGACAGGGCCCAGGAGGGCGCATTTCCCACCAGTGTCCTTCTGGAGTGCGTGTGCCCTGCCCCGGGCCCTCTGCGGTCAGCCAGGCCCTGGCCGGGCTTTCCTGCACTTGCTTTTGTTGTCAGGACCCCGCCCAGTAAAGAATCCTGCTTCCTGTCACTCCTGCCTCTTTCCTGCTCGCCTCTGAAGCCTCCCCTAGCTCTCTGCGCTGGCCCATATCAGGCACGCGCGGCCCACTGGTCCTGGCTGCTGCTCAGCTAACCTGTCCCACCTCGTCCCACCTCAAGTAGTGACAGGCCCTCGACTGAAGCCAGGCAGGAGTGCCCGTTCCCCACTGACGCTGGGAAACTTTGCACCCACCTGCGCACTGGGACGCAGAGTGACCCCAGAGTGACCTGGGGGGCGGGGGCACAAGCCTGAGGGTAGGGCAGCAGAGGGACCTGGGAAGGCTGGCCCTGGGACCATCGGGTGCCAGCGTGGGACCAGGCCCCCAGTCACTGCATACGCATTGCCTGGCAGGAGCCCCAAGAATGTGTTGGGAGGGAAGCTGAGGCCTGACGTCAGCTGCAAAGAGGAGAAGAGGATGGAAAGTGCTAGAAAGTGGGAGGAGAACCAGTGTGTAGTATCCTGAACTAATCATGCTCCCAACCTCGCCAGGGGCAAGGAGGCATCTTTCACCCCAGCCTGACAACCGTGAACTTGAGGCAAAGGGCCACGTCCCAGGTCAGGCTGGCTCTCCCAGTGCTCTCTCCTCAGTGCTGTCTGCCGACAGGCCTCTGCTTACCTGGGGACACGTGGCCCGTTCTGGTTTGTCCTCTGTCCCTACACCGTCTCCACACTGCTTGGCTCACCACCCGCCAACCCAGCCTCACTCTGCCCCGTAGGCTTCGGAGTGGCCTGCCACCTCGGCGTCCTCACAGACTTGCCCTGCGTTGGGGTGGCCAAGAAACTCCTGCAGGTGGACGGTCTAGAGAACGATGCCCAGCACAAGGAGAAGGTGAGGGTGGGGGCGACGCCCGCACAAGGGGAGGACAGGGAGAGGGCCTGGGGGGGCATGCAGGGGCCTGCCCCGTAGGCACCTCTGATTCCACTTGGCCTGCTGGCGCTCTCCTCAGCCCAGAGTAAGAAAGCCCCGCCTTTCTCCGTGGGAGGCCTGTGTCCCCCACGGGTCGTGGGTCACAGCGGCAATCTGGAGGAGTGCCCTCTGAGCTCTCCCAGCCTTCTGGGCACGTGCTTGCCGCTCCCATCCCTGCTACCTGTGTTGCTGTGGCACCCCACGTAGGGCAAGGGCCTCCAGTTACTGGAGACAGGACGTTTGGGAGCCCGTGAGGCCCTCTGTGCTTTTCGCCAGCCCCAGTCCAGGGCCTGAGGGTTGGTGCTGCCCAGCCTGCCTCAGACCTTCCTCGCTCCACCTTCTCCCAGCATCCCCCTCCTCTGGCCCCTCAAGGCTGGCACTGGGAATGTGACACCCCACTCCAGAGGGACCCGGTGACACATCCGCTTCACCGCTGGATGGCAGACTCTGAGAACGGCAATCACGTCTGTCTCGTTCCTCCGGGCAGACCTGTGTCCGCACAGAACAGTTGGTGGTGGTGTTGACAGGCCCCAGACCCAACTGAGGAGGCTCCTGAGTCACTCAGTGGACCAATCCCCGTCCCTAAAAGGACTTTGTTGGGTTGAATCAAACATTCTTAAATTCCTTGCAGGAGAAAGCGTGGCATGAAGGGCTTCTGGCCCACGGGAAGCGCCAGGCTGGGTGGGCGGGTGCCAGGCCTTCGTGGCAGCCTGGTGCCTCCAGGCTTTAGCCCTGGGGCCTGGGTGGGCTGCTGCCTCTTCTCCAGGCCCTGGTTCCTTGTCCGCAGAACGAGGAAGAGAAAAAGAGAGTTCCAAGGGCCTCGTCAGGGTCGGACGGTGTAGGGATGGCCTCCTGGATGCCGAGTCTGCTCATGGGACGGGTATGCCCATGGCCATGGGACGGCGTGGCTTTGTAAGGACTACAGACCATGTGGAGACCTGGGCCTTCCCCTGCCTCGCTCAGCGGCTGCTCAGGCCTGTCCTCTGCCTTACACCGAGAAAAGACTGTCCATGTTTTTTCTTCCTGTTTTCCAGATACGACTTCTGCAGGCTGGAGGGGACTCATTTCCTCTGATAGGAAGCTCTGGGACCGTCCTGGGCATGGTGAGCAGCCCGGGCCCGCACCCCCAGGTCGGGTGGAACCCACAAACATGCACGCAATCGCTCATGCGCCCCAGACCCTGCCCGCCTCCCCCTGCCCCTCTGATGGAGCCAGGGGGTACCCTGTGCCCCCCACCCCTGGCTGTGTGGAGGGAACCTCTGGCTGTCCTTGCTGCAGCCTGCCCCCAATCTGTTGCCCGTCGTGAAGCCCCCGGGGCTCGTCTCAACTGCGCCCTGACTCTGCATTCCTCCTCCTAGGCCCTGAAGAGCCATGACCGCAGCAGCAAGCCCCTCTATGTCTCTGTGGGCCACAAGATAAGCCTGGAGGCTGCCGTGCGTCTGACCCGAGGCTGCTGCAGGTTCCGGATCCCGGAGCCCGTGCGACAGGTGGGTGGGCCACATGCGCCCACTGCTCTGCCCTCAGCACAGGCTCTTGTGGCAGGGCCTGCTTGGGCCCCGCTGGGCCCTGGGGAGAGGCGGGGACAGCGGAGCTCCTCCTGGTGCCCTGCCCTGCAGCTTCAGCCTTCTGCGCCCTCCTACACCCCATACTGGGATCATCAGGAGCGTCGGCTGATGTTGGCTCGGGCGGCAGAGCGGCCTGCCCACCCTCGCTGAGCCCTCAGTGCCCAGCCTGCCCAGCTAGCCTGGGAGGGAGCCCCCGTCCTCTGTGGGGCTGCAGGTGGTGTTCAGCAAGGCTCGTTCTGGACCAGTCATCACTCAGGAGATTGTGGGATGTGGCCAGGCTAGGCCCCAGCACCTAAATCAGGGACGGGGGGCGGGGGGCAGTGGGGGGGGCGGAATGTTGGGGAACAGGTTGGCTTGGCTGAGAAAAAACGCAGCCTGTAGGGGCTAGAACTGAGCACAGGCGGGCTGTGGGCCTGCGTTGGTGTGCTCGGCGGTGACGGCATCACCAGTCACAGGGAAGTTGTCCCAGGGCAGCCCATGGCACGAGGACCCACGAGAAGCCGTCCTCAGGAAGAGACCAGCCGGGGAAGGGGGAAGGCAGCCCAGGTTCAGGGACCCACGTCTGTAAAGGCCCTGGGTGGGAATGAATCTGACGCTGGCAGGAAACTCCGAGGAAGGTGCCGCCAGGCCCAGGGCGGCATGAGCCCTTCAGCAAGGCTCCCCCGCAGGGACCTGGGTGTGAGTCATAAGCGGCGGCTCTCTGGGCAGCTCAGAGGAGCTGGGGGAGCCCTTCTAGACAAGAGGTGCCGGTTTGTGCCGTCCAGCCCTGGAGTGCAGGTTCCTGGCTCAGTGCTGCTACCGTAGGACAGGAGGGCAAAGTGCCTGGAAACCTCCCTGGTCCCTGCTGCTTCCCCCGTCTCCCCATGACCTGTGCTGGGACATCTCGAGGTGACCCAGGGGCCTCAGCCAGACTCTGAGAGCCGCTCCACACAGCTCAGCACCCCAGTGACGTCCTGGCCTTGCCTCCCGGCTGCTGGCGGCCACTGCCACCTCCTGGGGACCTGGCACCTTCCCCGGCTGCTGGTGCGCATGATGGCCTGCAGGTGGCAGCAGCAGCCCACGTGTGGCTGTGGCTCCCGTTCCTGGTGCCCATGGCTGGGCTGTGAAGATCTCTAGGGGCGCCTCCGGGTTCCCGCTGTGGCCGGAGCCCCCTCCCTCAGGTGGGCTCGATCACTGTGCTAGTGACTCTGCAGACCTTCTGGCAACACTTCCCTGGGGAGGGGGGTTGTAGCAGACACGAGCCAGGAGACGGGAGAGCAAGCTGGGGCAGAGCCACAAGCTCTAGGAGCATAGGCCACGAAGCCAGCAGGAACCCACGGGCGTCACTAGGTTCCCCGGACAACCCAGGTCTTCCCGCTCAGCCTGTCCCCTTGGGACCTGCCATTGTGTCAGTCACGGGGCTGCAGCTCCTGCTCCCGAAGGCTGGGCCTGGGACAGCTTGGCGTCACCTGTGTGGCTTTCTCCAGGAAGCAAGTGTTTGCACTAGGCTGTCGTGGGGTGGGGCTTGTGTAGAAGCCACCACGTCTCACGGGAGCCCCCTCTCCTCAGGCTGACATCCGCTCTCGAGACTACATCCGCAGGACCCTGGGAGCCCCCGGGCCCCCCGCACCAGCACAGGAGAGGTGAGTGCTGGGCACGCTCGGTGGCAGTGAGGACAGTGTGGGGTGATCATGGTGGGGCCGCGTCTCTGCGGGGCTGGGAGGAGGACGCGGAGTTCCTGGAGGGATGGCAGAGACCAAGCAGCAGGATATGGGGCCTGGGCTGACTCCGGTGGGAATTCCTGAAGCCCACCAGGGCTGCCCCCATCTGCCTTGTCCACTGTTTGTGGGTGCCGAGGCGTGGGCTCCGCAGGAAGGGCATGGGGATCAGATGGACCCGGTTCTCACTCTGGGCCTGCACAAGCTGCCATGGCAGTGACGTTCTCCGGGCCTCGGTTTCCTTAACTACGCGCCAGACTTAGTCTTTCTCGTTCTGTAAGTTCTGGTGGGAGAGCCTGGCACGGATATGTGGCTGGTTATTTAACCCTCCCATGGCACCAGCCACGAGACAGACCGGTGGCCCCCTGTCCACATGCAGAACAGGCATGGCATTGACGCGCCCCAGAGTGGTTACCGTCAGCTTTTCCTCAAGCTCCTTTTTTCTAAGTCGAGGGCTGTCCTAGGCCCAGCTGAGCTGTTCTGAGAATGAGCCGTCCCCGTCCCCAAGCTCTCCGGGGTGGCGGCTGGCCAGCTGGAGTGCACGCAGCCCTTGTCCAGCAGAGTCTGCCCCTTCTCGAATCAGCAGTGGCTTCCAGGCAGCACCTGGGGAGCAAGGGGGCCTCCGGGCTGACTCTGCATTTGATGCTGCCCTTTCTCAATGTCATTACCAGGAGCCAGAAGGTAAAGGGGCCAAAAGTATGCCCCAAGGGAGGTTCGGAAGAGCCCGAAGGTGAGGACAGGCCCCCCGAAGCCCACAGTTGAGGCCCCAAGACACACCGCAAAGACCAGCAGCGGCAGTAGGGGAGCTGAGCCGGACATGGTGAAGCGCTTGGGCTGCCTGGCGTCCCGCTCCTGCCCAGAGTAGTGGGTCCCTGGCTGCAGGCCTTGCTGGGTGGGCCTGGGTGGTGGTCCCTCCTGCTCCAAGGTCTCGGGCACGAGGCTGTCAGGAGCCTCGCAGGGGACACATCTCCCACCACAGAGTGCCGGCCCCAGAAGGAGCCCGAAAAGCGCTCTCCCAGGGCCCAGGAAGGGCATTTAGGGTTCTGGGGGTTCTTTGGTGTGTTTTGTTTTTATTCTCAAAGTGCCCAGATGGGCTTAAGGCTGCCAGACTATGTGTCCATCCCAGCTGCTTGTCCGTCCGCCCTTCAGCCCACACTACTGCTGTATTTGCTTTTGTGTTTTCCTTTCCAGAGCTCGTTTTTTTTTTTTTTTTTAAAGATTTTATTTATTTATTTAACAGATAGCAGAAGTAGGCAGAGAGAGGAGGAAGCAGGCTCCCTGGTGAGCAGAGAGCCCGATGTGGGGCTCGATCCCAGGACCCTGGGATCATGACCTGAGCTGAAGGCAGAGGCTCTAACCCACTGAGCCACCCAGGCGCCCCTCCAGAGCTCGTTTTTAAACCAATGTTCCCCCATCTCCACCCCTGGCCAGTCAGCCATACTGAGTGGCCTCTATCCCGACCCTGGCAGGTGCAGGCTGAGTGGCCAGGCCTGGTCCCTGGCTGCCCTGCCCAACGCTGGCACGCTCAGGGATCCGGGGCCCGATGGGCTGGTCCGGGTGGCAGAGGCCTGGTGCTGAGATCCAGGGGGAGCGGTGCTGGGCCCTGCCGCTCTGGCCAGGGGCTGCAAGGCTGGAAGCCAGTTGAGGCACGTCCAGTCTAGGCCGGAGTGCCCTCCCCTCCCCCGCCAGGCTCCTTACCCCAGGCCCAACCTCCCCTGCAGAGACGCAGCGCGCCCGTCCCGGCTGCTTGTCTCACTGAGGGCTGCCAGGCCCAGCTTACAGGGGCCATGCCCCTCACCCACAGCCCCCAGGCCTCTGCATGCCTGCTTGCCCTCCAGGCTCCCTACACACTCTGGCATTTGCGGAGAAGTGTGATTTTAAGCGGCATTTCTTGCCTCTCATACTATTTCTCAAAGAGCTGGTCGTCACGATCTGGACGACCCTAGGGCTCAGCACTCCCCACCTCAGTATCTTCCATTTGTGAGAAGTGAGCTCTTCTCTGGGGCCCAAACGCTGGGGAGAAACGAGGGGGGACAGTGAGCAAGGCAGGCTGCTGGCCCCCTTACGAGGCCGGGTGGTTGGGCGGAGGCTGAGTCAGGTGGCCCCACTTAATGGCAGTGGCCCTGTTTGGGACATCTCAGTAGGAAGCAGGATTGCCCCAGGGCAAGTGGGGCTGTGGAATGCCACCAAGGTGCTTAGGGGCTCTCCCCCATGACAGGTCCCAGCATGTTCCACAGGTGCCTTTGAGGGGACTTCTGCATGTGGGACGGAACGCACCAGGTTTCATCTTCCTATCCCAGCAGGTCTCGCCCCCCACCCCCACCCCCACTTGCAAAGCTCTTGGCCTTACCTCCTGGCAGTAAACACCAGTCCTCCTGTCCCAGTCTAGGGCTTTCCTTGCCCAAATGCATCAGGACCAGGGGTGGGAGTGCAGGGTCGAGGCCAGGCCCAGATGGCCTGACTGCCCCTTACCAACTGGCCTTGGGCTAAGCTACACACTGCCCCAAACCCCGGTGCACCGTGTGGAGGGGGTGTGGCACAGAGCCCTCCTCGCCAGTCCTGCACAAAGAAAGGGACAGTGTTTGGGGGGGTGGTTCGTGGAGGCCAGGGTTGACGGCCATCTGCTACAAGGCTGCCTGACAACTCCCTGCCCACCCAACACTGGAAGAAACGGGAAGGAAAGTAGTCTCCATCTCCTCCCAGCCTCTCCTGCCACCCCAGGCCCCCAGAACGCAAGTCCTGCGAGGGATGGACGGACAAGACCAGGCCTCCCAGGTCCAGACCATGCCTTATGCATCCCCCGCAGCTGTGTGGACAGGAGAGCTTCCCTGAGGGGCTGGGAGGCCTGGCACCAGGTCCCAGCAACAACCCCCAGGGCCCCACCCTCTCTAAGGGGTGCAGGCAGATGGCCCTGGCTTCCCACTGGGGTTGGGGGGGCTCTGCTGAAAGCCGTTGGCTCCTTGGTGACCGGAGGGGCTGGGTGGGCACGACCTGCCACAGTGGGGTCCCCATCCCCCTCAGTGAAGAGCGGGCGAGAGCCTGGAGAGGAGTTTACAGACACCTTACCTAAGTAGTTTTTGTTTTGATGTTAAAGTCACATCACAAAAGCTGCCATTTTAAGCCTTTTTTTCCAAGTGTACAATTTGGTGGTTTTTAGCATATCCAGAATCTCGCGCCATTGGCTCTAGTGTCTGGTTCCTCAGCCGCTTTGTCATGCCGCGGGGAACCCCCCACCCTGCGCACCGTCACTCCCCCTGCCCTGGGCACCCGAGTCCCTAGAGGCACACGGCGTGCCGCCTTCGTGTCTGGCTGCTCTCGCATCTCCGGGCCCATGTCTGACCACAGGATGTTCATGGTTCTCTGCGGTGTGGTGCCAAGCGGGGCCACTGTGGACGGCCCAGTGTGACTCCCGTTGTCCAGCCAGAGCTTGTGTCGCGGCCGCTCACCTGCGCCCCGGGCCTGGCCTGCTCGTCTTCACGGCTGTCCCGAGTAGCGCGGCCGTATGCACCGGCGGGCGGGGGTTTATATGGACACGGGCGTCCCGTCCCCCCAGGCGTGTACCGAGGACGGCAGTCTCTGGTCCTTTGGCGGCTGTGTGTTAGCTTCTGAGGAAGAGGCTGTTTTCCTGCTGTTTCCCATGTGCTCCCCAGCGAGCACAGGGCTCCCGGGTCTGCCCCCTGCCGCTTCCGATTCTGGCCGCCCCCAAGTGTGATGTGCGTTTCCCAAATGACGGAGGGCGGGGAGCGCCTTTTCATGCAATCGTCCATTTGTACATCCTTCTGGGGGAAATGT
>RCUC01088514.1:0-55345 GCA_003697995.1 Taxidea taxus jeffersonii | reverse complement strand
GGCATAGATATTTAAAATTGTTAGATCTTCTTGTTGGACAGACCCTTTGAGTATGATATAGTGTCCTTCCTCATCTCTTATTATAGTCTTTGGCTTAAAATCTAATTGATCTGATATAAGGATTGCCACCCCAGCTTTCTTCTGATGTCCATTAGCATGGTAAATTGTTTTCTACTCCCTTACTTTCATTCTGGAGGTGTCTTCGGGTCTAAAATGAGTTTCTTGTAGGCAGCATATTGATGTGGTTTTGTTTTTTTATCCATTCTGAAACTCTGTGTGTTTTGATTGGGGCATTTAGCCCATTTATGTTCAGGGCAACTATTGAGAGATATGAATTTAGTGCCATTGTATTGCCTGTAAGGTGATTGTTACTGTATATTGTCTCTGTTCCTTTCTGATAATACTTTTAGGGTCTCTCTTTGCTTAGAGGACCCCTTTCAATATTTTCTGTAGAGCTGGTTTGGTGTTTACAAATTCTTTCAGTTTTTGTTTGTCCTGGAAGCTTTTTATCTCTCCTTCTATTTTCAATGATAACCTAGCTGGATAACGTATTCTTGGCTGCATGTTTTTCTCGTTTCGTGCTCTGAATATATCATGCCAGTTCTTTCTGGCCTGCCAGGTCTCTGTGGATAAGTGTGCTGCCAATCTAATATTTTTACCATTGTATGTTACAGACTTCTTGTTTGGACAGCTTTCAGGATTTTCTTTTTGTCGCTAAGACTTGTAAATTTTATTATTAGATGGCGGGGTGTGGACCAATTCCTATTGATTTTGAGGGGTGTTCTCTGCCCCTCCTGGATTTTGATGCTTGTTCCCCTTGCTATATTAGGGAAATTCTCTACAACAATCCTCTCCAGTATACCTTCTGCTCCTATTTCTCTTTCTTCTTCTTCTGGAATCCCAATTATTCTAATGTTGTTTCGTCTTATGGTATCACTTATCTCTCGAATTCTCCCCTCATGGTCCAGTAGTTGTTTGTCTCTCTTTTGCTCAGCTTCTTTATTCTCTGTCATTTGGTCTTCTATATCACTAATTCTTTCTTCTGCCTCACTTATCCTAGCAGTAAGAGCCTCCATTTTTTATTGCACCTCATTAATAGCTTTTTTTATTTCAACTTGATTAGATTTTAGTTCTTTTATTTCTCCAGAAAGGGCTTTTATTTCTCCTGACAGGGTTTCTCTAATATATTCCATGCCTTTTTCGATCCCGGCTAGAACCTTGAGAATCGTCGTCCTGAATTCCAGATCTGACATATTACCAATGTCTGTATTGATTAGGTCCCTAGCCTTTGGTACTGCCTCCTGTTCTTTTTTTGGTGGTGGGATTTTCCGCCTTGTCATTTTGTCCAGATAAGAATCCGCTGTTCTCCTTGTTAAGTGAACGTGGTCTTGGCTGGATTTCTTGTTGATCTTCTGGGGGAGAGGCCTGTTGTAGTGATTTTCAAGTGTCTGCCCCAGGCAGAATTGCACCACCCTTACCAGGGGCCAGACTAAGTAATCCTCTCAGGTTCGCTTTCAGGATCTTTTGTTCCCTGAATGCTTTCTGTAGAGTTCTGGAGGACGGGAATGAAAATGGCGGCCTCCCAATCTCCGGCTCAGAGGAGCCAAAAGCTAGGGGCCCCAGTCTTCAGTGCGCCTTCAGAGAAAAGCGCTTAATCACTCCTGTCTCCCCAGCCTCCGGCCGTGCTTGGAGAAAATCGTGCGTAATCAGTCCCGTCTCACTGGCTTCTGGCTGTGCTCCAAGGTCACCCAGCCTGTGACCAAGCATCTCTGTCTCTGGCAGAGTCCCACCTGGAGTCTCCAAACCCCGTAGATCCCTGAGCTCTCCCAGGTTGGAGTCTCCCTGGATCTTGTGGGGACCCCTTGCACAGAGCACCAGCCTGTGTCACAGACCATGGCTCTAGGACACCCTGCGAGCTCACTCCTCGGCTCTGTCTCCGCAGCTGGGTTCTCCGCTCTAATACCTGTGAGCTCTGCGACACTCAGACACCCCCGATCCTTCTGTGACCCCGCGGGACCTGAGTCCACGCTGTCCCCATGAGGTCTTCACCCCAGTTTAGCCTCTGGAGCAATGTCCCTCCTTGGAGCAGACTTTTAAAAGTCCTGATTTTGTGCTTCTTTGTTCCGCCACTTGCCAGGAGCCGGCCCCTCCCCCCGGGGTCTATCTTCCCATCACGTTGGATTCACTTCTCCGCTGGTCCTACCTTTTAGAAAGTGGTCGATTTTCTGTTTGTAGAATTGTTGTTTTTCTTTTTTTATCAATCTCCTGTTGGATTCGTAGGTGTTTGGAATGGTTTGATAGGCTATCTAGCTTATCTCCTGCTGCCTGATGTTGTCTCAGCCTGCTATTTCTCCGCCATCTTGACTCCCTCCCCCCTCCTTCAGTTTTAATAAAGAGTTAGTTGTGGGCGCCTGGGTGGCTCGGTGGGTTAAGCTTCTGCCTTTGGCTCAGGTCATGATCTCAGGGTCCTGGGATCAAGTCCCACATCAGGCTCGCTGCTCAGCAGGGAGCCTGCTTCCTTCTCTCTCTTCCACCTGCCTCTCTGCCTACGTGGGATCTCTCTCTGTCAAATGAATAAATGAAATATTTAAAAAAATAAAGAGTTAGTTGTTAATTGTATTTATGTCTCTTTGTATGGGATGAGTCATTTTTCTCTTTGGTGCATTCAAACTTGTCTTTAGCTTTCAACAGTTTGTATCTGACTTAGATGTAGATTTGTTTTTAGATATTGATCTATTAATCCACAAATCAAACTACAATATTTTATTTAGAGTTCATAGACCTTATAGAATCTGTAGATTAATTTTTCTCATCAATTTTGTTGATGTTTTGGCCAGTATTTTTAAAATATTTTTATGCTCATTCTCTCACTTCTCTCTTTCTGAGATTACAGCTACATTACATATACATTGGTATGCTTGATGGAGTCTTACGGCTCTTTAAAGTTCTGTTCAATTTTTCCCTTCTTTACTTTCTCCTCCTTCTCCTTCTTCTGTTCTTTAGAGTGGGTAATTTCTATTGATTTATATCCAAAGTCATTGATTAGTATGCTATCTCAAATAAAATGGGTCCCTCTAGTGAAAATTCCATTTTCGCTGACTCTGCTTCCAATATTAGATTTTCCTTTTGGTTCCTTTAAAAATATAATTTCTATCTGTATGTTGATATTCTCTATTTGATGAGTCATTGTCATCATGTTTTCCTTAATTTTTAAAATGCAATTTATTTTTTACATATCTTAACTAGCTGCTTTGAAGTTGTTTTCTGCTAAGTCCATCATCTTAGAGGACCTCTCAGATAGTTTCTATTGAATGCTTTTTCCCTGAGCTTTTTCCACTTTCCTGTTTCTTTGGATGTATTATAATCTTTTATTGGAAACTAGACATTTTAGATAATATATTGTAGCAGCTCTGGATTCTCACTCCCTCTCTGGGAGTTGTTGATTATTGTTTGTTTACTGATTTGCCTGGACTTATTCTGTAGAGTATCTCTCTGCTTCAGTGTTGACAGTTGATGACTTTACTAAGTTTTATTTTTGTTCTTGTTTTTGTTTCTAAGTTTGGCTTCCTACCATTCATCATTCAGCACAGTTTACTAACTGATCAGAAGTTGTTCCCAAACACATCAAGCCACTAAGCCTTCTACCCTTTGCTAATGGATTGCTATATGGATTGGGGAAGAAATTTAAAGGTCAGGCATTTTATAAATTTGCTCCTATCTTTAGTTTCTACTGAACCTGTTTGTGTCTTCTCTGCATGTCCACAAGGTCTCACATTCATTCATGGATGTATAGATAGCTGGAGTCTTCTCTAGTCTCCATTGAGCATGCACTCAGCCTTGAGCATGATTACAGCCTTTCAGACTTTTAGGGATGTTTTGGAACATTCCCAAGCCCACTATGGCTGTCTTGTTTCCTGGATGTCCCTGTCAAATTTCTGGCTAAGCTTCTAGTCTATTGGTTGTCCCAATCAATATCACAACCTCAGAATAATTGTGACACCAGCATCTCCCACTCATTTGATAATGTAATTCCTACTCTTTTCCATGATTTCTGAGGGCATGGGATTTTTTTCCATGCTCCATCCCAAATCAAGTCAGTGTCCTCTGCCAGAAAAGCTGTTGTTTCTCACAGCTTGCCCTGCCCTAGTAGACCTACTGTACTGATAGAACTGAAGAGGTAATGGCTAAAACACCCTGGAGTCCAGCCACCCTTAGCCAAGTTTTCAGGTTTCCTTGAATAAATACTTCTCAATTTTTTGCAGGTCTTTGGTCAGTTTCTAATGTCTGAAAGTTGTTGTTGACAATTTTGTCCAGTTTAATAGTTGTTTGGTGGGAGAAAGAATTTGCTGAGCTCCTCCTTCTGCCATTCTGGAAATCCCACCTCCTCAATATAAATTTATGTCATTATCTGTCTATGGTGTGCTGCTTTGCTGAGACTGCTGACCAGACTTCCTGCCCTTTTTTAGTCAGGAAATACACTTAAGACACAGCTGAGCCATCAAACTCTCTTGATCCAAATATTAAGTTTTAGTGGGAGAGATACAAAAACAGAAAAAAAAGGTTGTACTCCATTCATTTTACCCCATACCCTGACAAGATTCCCAATTATCTCCTGCTACCTACATTTCCAGAACTCCCTGGTTCCCATCATGTAGTTCCCCAGGTCTGGTTCTCTGGCCTTTCATCAACTGTGGAAGAACCCCCATGTCCATCCAAAAAATACCTTTCCTTCTCAAGTTAGCCAGAGCCCATTTCTGCTGCTTGCAAACAAAGAACCCGACTGATACAGCTTTTCAAAGGATGTGCGAAAGGGAATCTTCTAAAGACTCCAGATAAGAGGCCAATTATTCACTTGACAGTTTTCAGGACTGCTACAACACACACGTGCCTGTGGGAAGCTCCTGAGCCGGCAGTGTGCTGTGTGTCTGATGAGATCCCACTGGAGGGGCCAAGTCTGCACCTGTCACCAGCCACAAAGAGGATCCAATTTTTATCCATTTCATCTGTAGAACCATCTGGGCTGGGAATACCAGTAATAATAACAAATCATTGTCACCAGATTTCCTCATAGATAACACTTCTTTTTTGTTGCTCTTGTTAAAAATCAAGTTTTCAAGTCTGCTGGTAAATAAGCAGCGAGCAATAGTTTTAAAGGCTGTCCTGGGCTGCTGGGAGACTGGATGGGGACTGGGCCTGAGGACACAGCACAGAGAGACTTGGCTGCTGGTAGTCTTTTCTGGAGGGGCACACGGTTGGAAGGAAAGACCTGGAAGGCTATGGTAGAAAGAAGTCCTACTGAAACCTATGCATGGGAGCATTGGGTAGCCATGGCTTACTTATCAACATCATGTATGACAATTTGGGGTTTGTTTGATATGGGCCAGCAGCAGAATATAGGTGCTAAGTAAGTAATCTGTGATATTAAGTAGCATTAATAGAGATACATTACTTTAAACAAGGAGCTGATAGTCCTTTTCTATTTCATGTTTCTCAGAGCATTCAAACTTATGTCTTTATTTTGGCGTCATACATTTTGTATGATGATGTATGAACACATCCAGAAGAAAAAAATCAAGATAGCAAATTGACTTAAACTACCATGTGATGAACAATGGAAGGAACAGAAAGCATTTAGTTTATAGAGGAGAAAATAAGGGGGTAGGAATAGAGAATGGAAGGTATGATAGCTATTTTAAAAATTCTCCAGGTCTGACAGGTGGAAGAAGGCTAAAATTTGTTCTCTCTGCCTCCAGTGGCAGATCTAGGATCAATGGGCAGAAGCTACAAATAGACACATTTTAATTCTATATCCCTCTATGTGAAATACTGAAATACATTTTCCCAAAGGTCATCTGAAAATGGGTTTTCACTTTATAATTCCAGTCAAAGACTGTATCATTGTGAAAACTAAAGCTATTAATTTATAAAAAACCAACACTAATACATGGCAGGTAGGTGATAGTTATATGAATTGTGTGTGTGTGTGTGTGTGTGTGTGTGTTTGTAAGGTTTTGTTCACTTACTATTTTGAAAATGAAGCTCAGCAACTGCACTACAGGTTGTAACCTGTAATAGCAAATCTGTGCTTCCTAGTTTAAAATTAATACAGTGCATAAACACTATTTATAAAAGAACTATATCTATTTTGAGCATTTATTTGCTTAAGGGTGTTTAAGAGTTTTAAAAGAATTACAGAGCTGTGTATAAGAGCTCTAAGAAATGGAAGAAGATACACCAAGAAAGCCTTAAAGAAGAGATCAAATGGCTGACAAGTGCAAGGCTAACAGTGAACTTGAAGGAGAGTGTGGGAATTAGATGAGCAAACAGTCTGACAACTGTCAGGGAAAGCAGAGAATAATCCATCAGCTGTAATCAAGGTGGATGGGCGCAGCATGGAAAACAGAACTGTGTGCACTGCATTGATCTCGGGCAAGGGTACCATTTAAATGATCATACATAATCACAGGACTAAGACTCAGGACTACAACTAGCTCATGCAACACCTTGGGGTGAATTAGAAAAGACCCCCTGCTGGGCAGATGTAGCTTTGTAGGTGAATCACTCTTAGACCTCACCCTTCTCATACTCCTTCTGCTGAGCATCTCTGTGCAGGGAGCAGTTGATTCCACAGACCTGGAGAGTCTTGATGTGTCTATTCCTATGTTCCGGAACCCATATATAGAGCTCTATATCTGGACTCTTAAGGGCTGTATCAGAAGAATGAGGTTATTTACTGTGTTTGGAATGGAATGGAATATGTCATATGACATATAACTGGTAAGGAAGAATTTTCACAGCTATCCAAATTTGAAAGGTAAAGCTTTAAAAGAAACTGGATTCCCCATAATTAGAAGGGCCCAAGCAAACATTTGGTCATAGGAAATAAGAGAACAGTCTGGTTACTACAACCAAGATCTAAAGTCTGAGTGGAATTGTGAGCAAAATTGGTGGGGTTATGCCAGGGATTTTCAAATGTGAGGGTCCATCAGAACCTCCTAGAGCGTATATTACTGGACCCCACCCCCCAGAGTTTCAGATTCCATAGTTGTTCTAACAAGTTTCCAGGTCATGCTGGTGGTGCTAGTCCAGGGACTACATTCTGAGATAGGCCTAGAAAGTCATTTGCAAATTTTAATGTGGGAAAAAAAATCACTTGGAGATCTTGTTAAAACGCAGATTCTGATTCAGTGGGTCTGGACTAAGGCCTTAGACTCTGTATTCCCTGGGCAAGCTTCCTGATGCTGGGCCAGGGACCAGGCTTTGAGTATTAAGGGACTCAGACTGGTTCCAAAGCACATGCTGCGCTTAAAGTCATGTGACAAATTATCTCAGGGGTATAGGCTGGAGGACTGTTGGGCTGGGAGCCATGCCATTCATTTATTCATTCCATAGTTATGAACACCATGTTCTGTTAAAGGTGCTGGGGACATAACGGTGAACAACCAAAACTCTTGCTTTCATGGAGTTCACATTCCAGAGAAGCAAAGTCATATTTACAGCTCACTCCCCAAACCTCAGAGGATTCTTCTTTTGGCTTCAATATTTCATATCACAGCTTATCCTGAGGAAGGAGAAGAAATATAAAGAACTGCAGAAAAGTAGAATAACTTAAAATACTTTTTTTCTTCCCACTTTATTTAAGAAGTATAAAATTTCTCAGACTCATGAATAAATCTTTTCAGAAAAGATGTTCATATAATTATGTATGCATACTCACTTTTACTTTCTCCAAATAATTTCTAACAAAATGTACATCAAGATACATCTTAATGCTACTGTCATGTGGAGATACGGGTGTAGTTAAAACCAGGACATCGACTTTACAATTGGGATGGTTCAAAAATATGGATCAGGACAATGTTTGAAGGTAGCAAGTGAGAATTTTCCACCACCTTCTCCCTTCCTCCCAAGAAGTCCAGATGTGTAGGAAGGAAACACCCACAAGATTGGCAGTTTAAGGCAGGCAGTGTAGTGGCCAGTGGCATGGGTTCAAATCCTGTCCCCATCACTTATACATTATGTGCCCTGGGTAAATTACTTAATGTCTCTGATATTTAGTTCTTTCTGAAAAGGAGGAATCAAGTCTACCTTACGAGGTTGTTGAAAGAATAAAATAACATAAGTATGCCTCAGAGTAAAGTCTCAATCAATGGCAACAATAGAAAGTTAGAGGTAGACCAGAAAGTCAGCATAGTTCAGAGCTATTTTTAATAGACATGCAAGCAATGCCAAGGTCTAGATATAGCCTATGTTGCTAAGGTTCTCCTTGGCCAACTTTCCAGAAGGAAACTGGAGATACAGTAGAATAATTTTGTTGGGATTAAAAAAAAAAGCACCAACCAGATGATAAAGAAATGAGACTGAGCGGGAGAGAACTCAATGGCTATAACTAGTGTAGATTCCTCTCTAGAAGTAGGGAAATTGAACTCTGCAGTAATACAGCTTTTAGATTTGTGATGCTCTTAAATATACCTAAAATTACAACACACAAAGCTGGAGAAGTTGCAATAAAGCTGCTATACCCACAAGTTTTTGATAGCAAATTGGTATTATCTTTTAGGAAAGTAATTTGGCAGTGTGAATTAGAAGTTATAAAAATGCTCATATTCTTTCACCTGGTTATTTTCCTTTTGGAAATATATTCCAAAAAATTATCCAAAAGAAGGAAAATGAGGAAAGTGATAATAATATATATTTGAGAAAATAAATTGGAAGCAGCTAAAGTAATTTTTATTTTTTATTGAGATATAATTGACATATAATATTGCATAAGTTGAAGGTATACAATGTGTTGGTCTGATAGTTATATATTGCAATATGATTACCACAGTAGCATTAGCTAACACCATCAACATGTCACATAATTGTTTCCTCTTTTGTGATGAGAACATTTAGCATATACTCTTTTAATAACTTTCAATTATATAATACAGTACTGTTAACTATAATCACACTGCTGCGCATTAGGTCTCCAGGACATATTCATCTTCTAACTGTAAATTTTTACCCTTTGACCAACATCTCCACAATTCCTCAAGTCCCCTAGTCCCTGGTAATAGCCATTTAATCTGTTTCTGCATGTTCAGCATTTTTACATTTTTAGATCATATAAATGATATCATGTAGTATTTGTCTTTCTCTCTGACTTATCTCACTTAAACTGTAATGCCTTCAAGTTTCATCCATGTAGTCAGGGATGGGGGATTTCCTTCTTTCTCATAGCCGAATAATATTCCACTATAGATATATGCTGCTTGATATATCCATTGATGAACACTTAGGTTATATCCACATCCTGGCAATTTGACTAAGGCTGCAATGAACTTGGGAATTCTGGTATCTTTTCAAGATCCTATTTTCACATGCTTTAGATATATACTCAGAAGTGGATTGATGAATCACATGGTAATTCTATTTTTAATTTTTTGAGGAACATCCATGCTTTTTCCACAGTGTCTGAACCAATTTATATTCCCACCAACAGTGCACAAGGGTTTCCTTTCCTTTTTAGTTAGATGTAGTCCCACTTGTTGATTTTTGCTTGTGTTGCTTGTCCTTTTAATATCATACCTCCCAAAATTATTGCCAAGACCAATATCAAGGAGCTTTATCTCTGTATTTATCTCTGTATAAAACTAGGAGTTTTATGCTTTCAGGTCTTAAATTTAAGTCTTTAATCCATTTTGAGTTAATTTTTGTGAGTAGTATAAGACAGGGGTCCAATTTCATTCTTTTGCATGTGGTTATCCAGTTTTCCCCACAGCTGTTTACTGAAGAGATTATCCTTTCCCTATTGAGTATTCTTGGCTCCCTTGTCAAATATAGGTTGACCCAATAGATGGAAGTTATTTCTGGGCTTGTGATTCTATTCCATTGGTCTATGTGTCTATTTTTATGCCAGTGCCATACTGTTTTGATTATTATATAACTTTGTAGCATAATTTAAAATCAGCATATATGATTTCTCAAGGCTTTGCTCTTCTTTCTCAGGACCTCAGTGGCTATTAGGAGCCCTTTGTGGTTCCTAAATGTGGTTACAGTAAATTATAAGATGGCTTTTTGTGTTACATGAAAAATGCCATTGGGATTTTGATAGGGATTGCATTCAATCTGTAGATGGCTTTGAGTAGCCCATCCTTTTCTATAATAAACAGCCTGTGTTTGCAGCTGGGTAGCTTTCTCATTCTGCTTCCTTCCTACAGAAGTTCATTTTGTGCTGCTTCTGACTCTTTTGGTCAAGATGACATTGCTTTGGCCATTATGATTCTTTTGAAAAATTTCTGATTTTTTATGAACTTTGTTAGAATTCTCTTCATTAGATCAAAACCATAAAAGTTCTTTGATATGGTCCATTCTCTATCTCAGACTGCCTATAAGACTGCTAAGGACAGTATCCTGAAGAACCCAGAAGTTCTATTATTTAAGAGGTGTAATCTACAAAGCATGATTTTAAGATCCTTAATACACTCTTTATTCTGGTTGACAATGTCTATGAGATGCCACCTTGAATCTTTCTGAAGTCTTTAAAAACATGCTTTAAGGTCACGCCTCTGACTTCTATTTTACCCTATGACCACATTTTCCCAAAAATCTTTCCCCAAGGCTTTTTCTTACTTTCAGAGCCCTTTGCTGGCTAAAAACATTCTCTTGGGCCCTTTGTATTTCTTCCAAATTCTCCCTGAAAGTTGAATGGTTGGTTTTTCAGCTTATCTGTTTACATATCTGCTTTCATTTTATTATAGGCAGACCAGCAAAGGCAGGTGGCATCTTAAGCACTCTTTCTGAAAGTTTTCTTAGCTCAGTCACAGAGTTTACTGGATGCATTTTCTACTTTTCACATTACCGCAGTTGATGGTTTTGCTAAACCTTCCACCATCACACAACACTGCTCTTCAGCTTCTTATAACATTTCCTTCCTTTCCTTTAAGCATTCACTGACATACTTCTCAAGGCCTTCCAGCCCTTACCTTTTGCCCAGTGTCAAAGTCAATGCTACCTGTTTTAGGTTTATGTCACAAGCCTTTAGGTTTATGTTATAAAACCCTCATTTCCAAGTACCAATATTCATTTTGATTAGTATGGCTGTGTGGGAAACTGCCTCACAACTTGCTAGTTTAAACCAAAAATTTTATTTTGCTAAAATTTTGTGATCAGAAATTTGAAAAGGGCTCAGCTGAAGAGTTCTCACTTGGGGTTACCCATGTAGTTGCTGTAGGATGTCAGCTGGGGCTGCAAACATCTGATGACTTGACTGGTTTGGATGTCCAAGATGGCTCATTCATATGGTTAGGAACTGACGCTGGTGTCAGCTGTGAGCACATCTGGGCTGTCAGTCGGTTTGTACATAATGGTCTCTCCAGCATGGCTGTCTCAGGATGCTTGGCCTTCTTACATGGTACTAGTTTCCCCTAGAGCTAACATACAAAAAGAACCAGGAAAAAGCTGTTTGGCCTTTTCTGACCCAGTTTTGAATGCTTTACAGCATCACTCCTGCTACACTCTATTGGCTACAAGGAGGTCACTAAGGCATCCTAGATATAAGGGGAGGAGACACAGGCATTACCTCCCAAAAGGGGAATGACAAGGAATTTGCAGGTTTGTTTTAAAACTGCCACAGAACTCATTAAATTCTCTAAGATTAAGCACAAAAGGCAGAATCTAGGATTGCATTATACTGCGACTGAAATGATACACAAGGAATAACACCTGGAAAACAGTGGAAAGATATGCAAAAATTATTGTAAGTATATTGTTGTTGTGGATGATTTTCTCCATTTATTTTATAATAGGAAGGAAAGACAAGAAAACAACACATGTAACTATTTCTAAGTGATTCTATACCTTTGCATTCTGACCTCTCCCATTTTCTTATAGTTTACACTTAGGGTAACCATTAAGGGGTGAGATGGGACACTGAGAAGGTGACCAGTTGGACATGGAGGCAGCCCTAACTGTGCTGGGAACTGACTGAGCAGTGGTCTACTGGCTTTTATATGACAGTTCTAGTACTATTGAATTTGAGCCAGAAAGGAACCCAAAGGTGTTATCTTCTTAGAGACAGGCTCAAGAGCTCCCAAAGTAGGTTTATACATTCCATTATAATCAAATTCTGTCTCTCCCATGAAACAATCAACAGGAGAAATAAATCAAACAATGAAATTAGAAAATGGTACAAACCTGGGCTTGCTTTCAGTCACCCAACACATTGGGAGTCAAAAGTCATCCATGTGTTGAATACCACACTGCAACTTGCTTCCCACATTCTGATATCCAGAGAGCTTTCTTGATTCATTTTTGTTCACACAGCAGGACTCACATCACAGTAGAGGTGGAAGAACTGTTATGAATAGAATTGTGTACCCTAAATAAATTTGTATGTCGAAGCCATAACCCCCGGGGTAACAGTATTCAGAGATAGGCCTATAATAAAGTAATTAAGGTTAAATAAGGTCATCAGGGTGGGTCCCCAATCCCACAGGACTGGTAAGAAGAGAAGACATGAGAGAGCGCTCCCTCTCAATGCACATACAGAGGAAAGGCCATGTGAAGACACAAGGGAAGGTGGCCATCTGCAAGATGGGAAGAAAGGCCTTGGGAGTGATCCAACGTGCAGCTTGATCTTGGACTTCCGGCCTCCAGAACTGTGGGAAAATAAAATGTCTGTTGTTTAAAACATGATTTTTTTTAGAGAAGCATCTCTTCATGTCCTCTTGCCCATTTATTGACATGATTATATGTTTTTTGGGTGTTGAGTTTGAGGAGTTTTTTATAGATCTTGGATATCAGTCCTTTGTCTATAGTGTCATTTGCGAATATCTTCTCCCATTTCGTGGGTTGCCTCTTTGTTTTGTTGATTGTTTCCTTTGCTGTGCAGAAGCTTTTTATCTTGATGAAGTCCCAAAAGTTCATTTTCGCTTTTGTTTCCTTTGCCTTTGGAGACATGTCTTGAAAGACATTGCTGTGGCTGATGTCAAAGAGGTTATTGCCTATATTTTCCTCTAGGATTTTGATGGATTCCTGTTTCACGTTGAGGTCTTTCATCCATTTTGAGTTTATCTTTCTGTATGGTGTAAGAAAAGGGTCGAGTTTCATTCCTCTACACATAGCTGTCCAATTTTCCCAACACCATTTATTGAAGAGACTGTCTTTTTTCCACTGGATATTTTTTCCTGCAAGTTGGTGTAGCCACTTTGGAAAACAGTGTGGAGATTCCTCAAAAAATTAAAAATAGAGCTACCCTATGATTGCACAACTGGGTATTTACCCCAAAGATACAGATGTAGTGAAAAGAAGGGCCATATGTACCCCAATGTTCATAGCAGCAATGTCCACAATTGCCAAACTGTGGAAAGAGCCGAGAATGCCCTTCAACAGATGAATGGATAAAGATGATGGGGTCCACCTATACAATGGAATATTATTCAGCCATCAGAAAGGATGAATACCCAATTTTTGTATCAACAGGGATAGGACTGGAGGAGATTATGCTGAGTGAAATAAATCAAGTAAAGAAAGTCAATTATCATATGGTTTCACTTACTTGTGGAGCATAAGGAACAACATGGAGGACATTAGAGAAGGAAAGGAAAAGTGAATTGGGGGCAATTGGAGGGGGAGATGAGAGACTGTGGGCTCTGAGAAACAAACCGAGGGTTTTGGAGGGGAGAGAGGTAGGGGGATGGGTGAGCCTGGTGGTGGGTATTAAGGAAGACACGTATTGCATGGAGCACTGGGTGTGGTACATAAACAATGAATCTTGGAACACTGAAAAAAGAAAATAAAATTTAAAAAAAAGATTAAGACAAAAAACCCACAATTTTTAAAAATATTTATTTATTAGAGAGAGAGAGAGAGAGTGAGAGAAGAGAGAATGTGCCCATGGGGGCAGAAGGGTGAGAGGATCTCAAACATACTCCCCACTGAGTGTGGAGCCTGAAGCAGGGCTGGTTCCCACAACCCTAAAATCATGATCTTGAGATCATGACCTGATCCAAAACCAAGAGTTGGATGCTCAACCAACTGAGCCACCCAGATGCCCCCAAATATTTGTTGTTTCAATCACACAGTTTGTAGAGGCTTGCTAAGGCAGCCAGAGCAACCTAATACAAGGCCCTTCTACTTGGCTCCTAGAGTCTTTGTGATATGTCCCCATCATTTACTGAGTACTTCCTTACTTTCTGGAACAATACAGTGTTTTAGGTCTTCTAATGTTCTCCCTGCCTGTGGCAAGCAGAATAATGCCCTGCACCCCAACAACGTTTGTATCTTTATTCTCCAAACTCGCAAATATCTTACTTTGAAGATGATCCACCCAGTAGGTATACCACCATATAAAATTGTTTTCCATGAAAAAAATTTTGAAACACACACATTTGTAATTTTTCCTAATGAGAGAAATATTGAAAATGAACTTAACTAAAAGTCAAGAAAACGAAGAGCCATTTCCAGGATGAGGGTGGTGCTCTTCTTATCTGCCTCCACAGCAGAGGTAAGTGGAATGGTACAGAGCTGTCATGGGATGGCCTTGGGTGTGTGGTAAGGAGACATGGAGGGCTTATACAGTGGGAAAAGGCTAGGCATGAACTGGAAACTATTCTTTGAGGGAAGACATAGAACCATAAACTAATTCCCAACAATTCCGATGTGTCTTACAGTAAAGCACAGGTCTAGATGCTGAGGGGAAGACAAAGGTACGTAAGACAGAGCAGCTGGGTGCTGATGAACACTAGTCCTATGCACACCAAATCTATCCACAACAGAGGTGTCCCCACCCCGATGTCATTTCATGATAGGGTTTAGATAGAAAGCTAAGGGTCTGGGACCCCTGAACTTTAGCTGGGAATGGAACAGGAGAGTAACCATGTTTCAGTTTAGGCCACGTCCCATGCTCAGACAGCTCTTTCCATATACTGTCCTCCATAGGTAGGGAAGCTACATGGGAGAGACCCTGTGCTGCTGCCCCTTCCCCTTGAGTTTTCAAAGTGAAGCAGGTCCACATGCCCCAATTCCCATTTTTGGGCTGTGCTCTGCCTTCCCTAAAAATAAAAGGTTGACTTATTTTTAACTGTAGCTTTTCTGCTTCTGGGCCTGCATGAATGCTAGTTGATTCGTAGCTGGCAAAATGAAACTATTTCCATGACCACAGAAACCCACTCAAGGTCCTGACACATTCAACCCACACCCTCCTACTCCTAATCAATGAGGCTGACTCAGTTTCCTGTTGACTCACAGCAGTCCCTGGCTTTACCAGTCAGCTGGTTCCACAGGTTAAAAGTGGCTCGGGACAGAACCCAAGTCCTTGGGAATCAGAGCATCATATAGGGCCACTGTGAGAGACACAGAAGAAGTCCTCAGACCTCTCTGCATTGTCCTCATGGTCTGGACCTCTTCAGGAGGCTGAGTATTTCCATTGTGCACTCTGAAATGGGAGCTTGAACAAGAGTCAAAGGTACAAGTCTAGCTGGAAGCACAGGGCTGAGACTGCTGCTGAGCCAGAGGCCTCTGATTACTCCTCTGTTACTTGAAAACTAACAACTTGGGATTTTCATACTACCTGATGTTTAGCTACTTAGAAAAACTGGATTCTAGATTAAACCCCCAGTCACTATGGAAGAGTATAAAGTCTACTGATGGCGACATGGAAAGGCATTAACATGCTTTTTATAAAGGAGAGAAGGAATAATTAGGTTGCCAATGATTTTCCCAATCAACCACGGATTCCTTCCTGTGGAGACTGATAGAACTCTCGGCACTAATCTTTTTTATTTCTGGGTTTTGATGCTGGGGTTTTTCTGAGAGAGCAGAAGGAATCAGATTTTCTTAAAGGAATATATTCCTGGCTTAAGATCAACCTTTTTATATCTACTCTAGCGAGTCTCCTGCACAATTAACAACACTCATTCCTGCTGACAAAAAGTGCCGATAGTCTTCTAATAAAAACATCCTATTCCAAGATGATGGCAGAAAACACTTTATCTTCTCATAATTTTTAATTTTAATAATTTTTATAAAGTCTGTGGGCTCTGGGGTTAGGGCTTACAAATGACAAGGAAACGGTTCCTCTTGGGGGAGCAACCAAGGAATTTCAGTGAGAATCTGTAATCAAACCAGAGAAACATACCTTCAAGCAACCACTGAACTGTCTGCATCGTCAAGGGGTTGTGTTGGAGTCACCCCAAACAACTGTTACATTGTGATGGCTCATCATACATGTCAGCTTGGCTGGGCCACTGTGGCCAGGCACGGGGTCAAACATTATTCTGGATATTTCTGTGAGAGTGTTTCTAGATGAGATTAACATTTAAACCAGTAGACCTTGAGTACAGCAAGTTGCCTTCCCTGATGTAGGTGGGCCTCCTCCAGTCAGCTGAAGGCCTGACTAGGACAAAACACTCACCTCCAAACAAGAGGGAATTCATCAGCAGGTGGCCTTTGGACTTGAACTGCAGCATCTGCTCTTCTCTGGTTTCCAGCCTGAGGGCCCATTGCACAGATTTTGGACTTGTCACCTCAATAATCACATGAGCCAATTCCTTAAAATAAATCTCTTTCTATGTGTTTATGCATTCCCTTGGTTCTTCTCTGGAGAATCCTAATACCAATGTGTTTCCCTAATTTGATTCCCTCTATATATTCTTTTCACAGTCTTGGCTGCACAGTGGAATCACCAAGGGAGCTTTAAGAAACACAGATGCCTGTGTCCTAATTGTACACAGCCTGATTTGATTCATTTGGGCTATAGCCTGGGCATCAGGATTTTAAAAGCTTCCCAGATGATTCAAAAGTGCCATCATGTTTGAGAAACATGGTCTTCTAGTTCCTTGGTCAACAAATCCAAGGAAGCACTGGGCTAAAGTTCTTCCTGTAAACTATTCTTAGCCATCTGATTGGATATTTCTGGGGCAAGACTCCAGAGCAGGATCATAATGCCTCAGGAATGGTTTTTATTTTTTTGTTTTTGTTTTTGTTTTTTTCCCTTACCAACCTACTTGTGAGAGCTCCTGAGATCACCAAGTGTAAACCACATTACATCATATTTACACAAATTCCTGTCTTTAGGAAGAAAAGCATGCTTTTCAATTTCACTTCAGCATTTTATATTAATTCTTTGATGCTGGCAAATGGATAGTTAATTTGCATCCATTTTACTCACAAGGAAACTGGGGCAAAACCAGATGGTTTCTTTGCATAGAATTCTTCCTAACACCATAACTGTCCAATGAAGGAATAAATTGCCTTTTGAGAATTTCTTCCATAATGATTCTCATGAAGTCACGGAACCATGTCTGCTGCTATATTTGCACATAAGCAAAATGACACGCAAACAGGTTATCCATTAAAATCTGGTTTGTGAAAGTAAAAGAATAGAAACAACCTAAGTGTCTACCACAAGGGACTGGTCAAAAAATTATAGTGCATACGAAAATGACATGCTGTGCAGTCATAAAAGGGAATGAGCCAGTTAGTTCATGCTCTGATATGGAATGAGCCAGTTGTGTGCTAGAGGTAGCTTGGACCAGTCCTTGCGGGCAGATTATTAGCATGTGTTCCTAACTCTGCAGTCATTGACCTCACAGAGCTTGAAATTGGCCAGGGTGGCAGTTATGCCATGGAAATCTGTACATGCTACCCCACAAGGCACTTCTTACCCCTGAGGGAGCTGGTTTTGAACTTTATGACCATATCATTGAAAGGATCTCCAAAACCTAATGTTAAGTGCATAAAGCAAGGTGTAGCACAATGTGCCTCGTATGCCAGCTACTGGGTAAAAACAGGGGAAATTACATGTTAAAAACCTCTAATTCTTCAATATTTCAGTACAGAATTACTGTATGACCCAGCAATCCTACTCCTAGATATATACCCAGGAGAAATAAAAACATATGTCCACACAGAAACTTGTACACAAATGTTTATAGCAGCATTAACCGTAATAGTCAGTGGGTGAAAACAACCCAAATGTCCATCAGTGGATGGATGAATAAATTGTGGCCCATATGCACAATAGAATGTTATCCAGCCATAAAAAGGGAGAAAGAACTGGTACATACCAACACATGTAGGAACCTCGACAACATTATGCTATATGAAAAAAGCCCAACAGAAAAGATCACATATTGTGTGGTTCCTTTTATATGGTGTATCCAGAATAGGCAAATCTATAGAGATGAGAGCAGATTAGATGAGAGATGGGGTAGGGGGAAATGGGGGAATAATTGTTATTTACTGGGTGACTGTTTTGGTCTTTTTTCCTGGGTTGATGAAAAATGTAGAAACTAGAGAGAGTACACTGGAGACCATTGAACTGTGCACATTAAAATGACTATATGTGAATTTCACTTCAATTTTCAGGAAACAAAAAAGAAGACTTCTGGGAGACTACCCATAGAAAGTGGTAAACTAATTGTCCCTGCAGAGAATGGGTACCTGGGAGACAGGGCACAAGGGTGACTACCATACATGCCTTTTTATACTTTAAAATGTTGAACCGTGTGGCCAAAAGGGGCTATGAAGGTGTAACAGATAATGAGCATACCTTCTACAAAGTGCAAGATAAATAGGTAAAGAATGAGTTAGTGGCAGATCACAATTAACTCAGACTCTACAAACTAAGGCTCTAGTTCAGTTCTTGAACCACTAGTTTTCTGGGCACCCACTGGTTGGGTGAAATTCACTATACTCTATCAGGTGGGAGTATCTTTTCCAGAGGGCAATTGGGCATCTTGATTTACTTTGCCCTGTGAATAGAGGACACGGTGGAATGCTCCGGAGACATGGTAATAGGGTGGGTGATGTGGACTTGGGAAATGGGCATATGTCTTTGGGTTAGTCACATGACCCCTTTGAGCCTCACTTTTCCCCTCTGTAAAATGGGGATGATCAGACCTACCTTTCAGAATTGATATGGCAATCGTATAGAGAATTAAGATAAAATAGTACATGACAGGCACTTGGCATGGTTCTTATTCTTTCCCAGGAAGAGGGCAGTGCTGCAGAATTCTTTCTGCTCAGGAGACTCTACTAGGTGACTTGCCATGAAGATGTGCTCAGCCTTCTTTGTCTAGCTAGTCCAGCTACTACCATGATCTTTCTCTGCTATCTTTATGAGCCTTCCATTTCTTCTGCTTTTACAAATCAAGACTGTATTGTTGAAGTAGAGAGTGGATAAAAAAGTAAAAGAAGCAGACTCCTAAGAGTAACTAGAGCTGAGATTTATTGAGTGCTTACCTGGGACCTCACATATTATTTGTAACACAAATATACTTCCATTTTCATGTTACAAGAAGAAATATATTTCCATTTTCATGTTACAGGGCATAGAGGCTTAAATAAAGTGCATACAGTCACATAGCATGAGCAAGAGTCAGAGCAGAGATGGGAGCCCAGGTCTGCCTGACTTTCCACTTGATCACACTCCACCATGGAACCCAACTTGCAAATGCCCAAAGTTAAGACTTCTGCTCTGTGTGGGCTTAGAACAATCAGAGAATGTGGATGCACGTGGGAAGGGGCCCAAAAGAGGATCGAGTCTTAACCGCCCCCCCACCTTAGCAAGGGACTCTTGCTTTGACATCCCTGCTTTTTTTTTTTTTTAAAGGTTTTATTTATTTATTTGAGAGACAGAGATCACAAGTAGGCGGAGAGGCAGGCAAAGAGAGAGGGGGAAGCAGGCTCCCCGCTGAGCAGAGAGCCCGATGCGGGGCTCGATCCCAGGACCCTGAGATCATGACCTGAGCCGAAAGCAGAGGCTTTAACCCACTGAGCCACCCAGGCGCCCCAACATCCCTGCTTTTTTGATGGGGAGCTTACCTCCTCATGTGACAACCCCTTCCATTTTTAGACAACTCTAATTACTAGGAAGACCCATAATGTGCTATTTGCCAGTCAGGTTCACCTGCTATTTTCATTACAACTTCATACACCCTGATGAGGCCGTCATTAAGATACCCTCAGCTGAAATCCTGAACTCCATTACCTCCTGGACTTGCAATAAGGCCCCTAACACCATTGCCAAATAAAGTTTCTCTACAGCATCAGCATTGCAGGCAGAGGCATGAACAGAATGCTGATTGCCACTTCAAATGAGTCTGGGATAGGCGATTATCTCTTTCTGAGAAAGGGTTATTCTGGGTGGGCTGTATCCTTACTCAGGACAGAGGTATAGCAAATATTGCGGGAGTTTAAAATAATCAGAGTCGTGTGTATGCAACACAATTCCTTGGTTAATTAAAATGCCATGAAAAGCAATGAAAGCTGATTTTTGTGTTTCTCCTTTCCTGGGTTTTCAGCTTCTCTGGCAGTTTTCTGGGAGTGGAAGGACGGTCCGTTTTAGATGATCAAAAATGAGCTAATGTCGCTAGCTTCCTACACCATGAGCTTCCTGTAAGATCCAACAACTAATGACGGAGATGAAGAATGGATAGGAATTGAAGCGAGGGTATCTGAGGTCTTGTGAGCAAGCGAGCTGTGCTCATCTGCTTCTCCACAGGGGAAGCAAAATATGTTTACGTGATTGTGCGAGCTGTGGGGAATGAAAAGATTCCAGGGTCAGAAGACTAATGGAGCTCCTCTGGGACTTCAGGTGGCAAATAGGATTGAGGATCTTAACTTTAATGAAGACAACAAAAATCACATAATTAACACACACTGTTAACACCTCATTAGTCTCCCGGGGCTTAAGTTATGCTAAAAATAATCAACACGTTTTGCTTAAATAAGGTTCTCTTACAGGTGGTCATGAAGTCGGCCTTGGCCAAAGCAGAACGAGAGCATGCCTCTACCTTCTCTTCCAATGCATTAAAGCAGGCCTCATCTCCCTTCCAAGGAATGAATTATTAAACACATATGTGGAACTGTGGAGTGGAAATAAGGGTATTATTGACTCTCTGACTCTGAGCCAGACTCCCAAATTGCACACAACCCTCTTTCACCACCCGGGCCTCCTACGTGAGGATTATCTCCTAAATAAATCTGGTGCAGAGAGGGCCTGGGTACTGACTGACAGTCAAGTCGGGCGCTAGGAAAGTGATATGCTCGGTGCCTTCTGCTTTCATCCGTGTGGAATTCTGAGCATTAAAACTCCTCTCATATGTTTATACACACCCTTCCATCTAATTTGAGTTTGGCCCTGGATTGCTTTGACCAACGGAATTTGTGGGAAATGAGGTTTCAAGCATTCTGACCCCAGGGAAACTTTTGCCAGGCCCTAAGCTCCTGAGGCTCAGCTATCCAGCTGAGTGGCAGCCCCATCTGCCAAGGGTTAGAAATTGCAAGAAGGAGCTCAAGTTTCTAGCTGGGGGCCTCTTTATTCATGCTTAAGTTTGACTATAAGCAGGTAATTCCATGGAATGAGCTTAGTCCTTCTCATCCAACGTTTCTGCTTTCTTTATAAAATCCTAAATTAAAGAACTTCCTTAGTTCCTGAAAGGGCTAATGATAAATCTGAACTCATGTGGCAGACACTGCTAGCTGCCTACCTAATAAACATTCTCCCTTCCTTCTTAGTAAGGAAAATTCAATTTTGTTATAGTAGCAACAGGTTCAGCTAAGAACACTTGCTCTGCCAAATTCTAGGCATCAAGGGAAACACTGTGACCATGAGACATAGACTGAAATCTGGGACTATGGTACTGCTACTCCACTACTTTCTTCTTCCTGCCTAAGATGTCACATCTAGATGGGTAAAAGCCAAAGAACAGCCAATGAGGCAAGAGCATGAGGTCAGAAGTCTACACGCTGATGGTGCTGGAAAAGAGATGGAAAGGCTCTGGACTACGTGGTTTAAGAGAGTCGCTCTGCCAGCTGTGGACCTTTGGTTCTAAGTGACCAACAAATATCTAAGTGCTGAAACAACTTTTTATCATATTTTCTGTTATTTGCAGCCAAAGGCACTCTTGTCAGTTCCTCTTGGACTGATCTAGTTGAAAACTGCTGTCTGAGTTCTGGTGCCCAGAGCAGGGAAGGGAAAAAGCATTCTTTACTGAACACTGTCTGAATAAAGGCCAGTTTCTCACAGGGGACGCTGTACTAGTTTGGGCTACATATAAAAGAAACCCCGGGCTTGCACGGGCTTAGGTAACAAATCACAGAGTGCAAGTCCAGAGGTAAAAAAGACACAGGTGCAGAACCATCACAGCCTCAGGGACCCAGACTATTCCATCTTTCTACTTGGCTATCATTGGGGAACCCTATGTGCTCAAGAAACTAGATGAATTGGAAAGTTTCCTTGGTGAGCCCCTGGGTCCTGTTGGGTAGAGCTGGATACCTGAACAAAAGGAAAGGAAAAGCAGGGATGGATAATCACAGGGAACCCAAAGCGGGATTACGCACAGGTTGTATAAGTGCTTTGCAAAATATGGAAAGCTCCAAAGTACAAAATGATGCCGATGGTTCTACCAGCCTACTGCCAACACTGGGGTGAGCACTTTCTGGCTGCCACTTGAAAAAGGAGAGCTTGTTTTCTTGTCCATTCAGCTAACATTTATGGCTTCCAACTGAATGGTCTAATTCATTCATCCTATTTCACTGGTCTCATAACAGGAAGCAATTAATGTTTCCGAAGGGACCAAACAGTCCACTTGTAAAAATGGGATATTTGAAAGCAAAACAAAACAAGAACCAGTTCCTCCCTTCTCTTCCTCCCAACTGAGCCACCTCCACTATACAGAAGGGCGGTGCTGAAGGAAACCCAAACTCTGTTTAAATGGAAAGAAGAAGATTCCAGTGTGTGTTTAATAGCAAAACAAAATCATGGCTGCATCTTGAAATAGTCTGTCAGTGTGGAACTAATGTTCTTAGAAATTTCAAGAACCAGTGCCACCCTGGGAATGGATGTAAAGACCAAGGGACAGGATCCCACGATATGTAGGCTTCCCAATAGTTGGTTTCTCCCAGGAACACTAATCTGCTTATGCAGAAACCTCCACGGTATTGGATGTGGCATGCCCAGGGGAGAGCAATTTGTAGGACCAGGAACCACTTGCCAGAGGTACAGAACTGGGATGGAACAGGGAGCCACTTGCGTTTTCCTTGGGCAACTATGTCTTTCCCTCCTTCCTCAGGAGGTTCCAGTGTGCTGACCCAACTCCTGGCTAACAAGGTGGGGCTAGGACATAGTCTTGTATTCCATCCTCAGTAGTTGGCTCAAATGTCCAAATGTGGCCCAGATAGGTTCTGTGAGACTCAGCCTGGGACTTTGTTGGAATTTCTAAGAGTTGTAGAGCTACTGGAATATAAGATCCTGGATTTTTCAGTTGTAGGAACAAATAAAACCTCATTTGCTGAAGCTGGTGTGAGTTGCATTTTTGCAATCTAAGAAGATCTAGCTAATATACAGAAACAAAAAGGGCCAGACTCTCTTGAGTCTTAAAGAGGAGAGAAACAGTCACCCATGACTACATAAAAACATTAATTTTTTATTCACAACTGTCTCCTTAACCCCACCCTAATACCTTTGTGTATTTCCTAATTCAGTGTATAAAATGAAATATCCTCAAAAACAAGTATTAAAGTTACATAATGGATGATTACCACATGCCACATATTTTGCTGATTACTTTCACATACATATCTCATCTAATCCTCACACAATTCTTGTCCCTGTTCTTACATACAAGGACCCCAAGATTCAGAGTGGTAAATGCTGGCAGGAGGTGCCAACTTAGTTAGCCCCAAGTCAAGAGCAGTACTCTCATCTCTCCTGATGTCTCAGGAAGAGTGTGTCCAGCAATGGTCTCAGTTGTTTTAATATCTTAATAAAACAACCATCCCTGAAATGAAGACTTCTCTTCTTATTCTAGAATGCTGGCTCATTAGATCTCAAGCTCACCAAGACTGCATTTTAAGGCCAGCAACATACAATGCAAAGTTCCGTTTAGATGACTGCCTGGAAAGATCCTGAACTTGAGGTTAGCATCACACCGATGAGATCAGCCCAACAGCTGCCAACCTTGTCATTCTGCTAACATTTATAAATGTCTCTGCCTCTCAAATTTATCAAAGTATAATTTATAGGCAATAAAATGCATCTTTGGCAAATATAAACCCTCACGTAAGAATCCTATATTTAATATGTAGAACACTTCATCACCCGAGAGAGACTTCTCGTGTCCCTTTGCAGTAATTCTAACACACACCCACATCCAGTGCCCCTTCACCTCATTCTAGGAAGCCACGGTTCTGACTTTTATGATAGTAGAGTAGTTGATCTGGTCTGGGACTTCATGTGAACGGAATCATACAGTATGTACTATTTTGTGTCTAGCTTCTCTCACTCAGGGTTAAATATTTTGAGATCCATTCATGTTGTTGTATGTGCCAGTAGTTTATTTCTTATTTCTGGATAGTGTTCAATTGTGGAAATACAACACAAATGATCTATTCACCTGCTGATGAACATTTGCGATGTTTCTAGTGGAACTATTATGATTAAAGCTCTAAAGTCTTTGTATGGACATACATTTTCATTTCTCTTGAATAAATATCTAGGAATAAAATGATCAGATCACATGTTAAATGCATATTTGACCATATATGAAACTTCTAATCAGTTTTCCAAAGCGGTTGTACCATTTTATAGCCCCACCAAAATGTATGAGAGTTCTAGTTAATTCACGATCTCACCAATGTTTACATTGTCAGTCTTCGTATTTTTAGCAAGTAGACTGATATAGAGTGATGTTCAATAGTGATTTTTTAAAAGATTTTATTTTTATTTATTTGTTAGAGAGAGAGCGAGCGAGCACAGGCAGACAGAGAGGCAGGCAGAGGCAGAGGGAGAGGAAGAAGCAGGCTCCCTGCCAAGCAAGGAGCCCGATGTGGGACTCGATCCCAGGACACTGGGATCATGATCTGAGCCAAAGGCAGCCGCTTTATCAACTGAGCCACCCAGGCGTCCCTCAATAGTGATTTTGTGTTGCATTCTCCTGATGAGCAATAACGATGCTTATTGACCATTTGTGTAACTTCTTTTGTGAAGCGATGGTTAAAATCTTTGATCAATTTTTAGGGCACCTGGGTGGCTCAGTGGGTTAAGCCTCCGCCTCTGGCTCAGGTCATGATCTCAGGGTCCTTGGATCGAGTCCCACATTGGGCTTTCTGCTCAGCAGGGAGCCTGCTTCCCTGCCCCCCTCTGCCTACTTGTGATCTCTGTCAAATAAATAAATAAAAATCTTTAAAAAAATCTTTGATCTATTTTTAAAATTGGACTATCTATCTTCTTATGCTGTTGTAAGACTTCTTTATATATTCTGGATACAAATCTTTTGATAGCTATGTATTAGGAATATTTTTTTCCCAGTCTGTGATTTGTCTTTTCAGTTTCATAAAGGGGTCATTTGAAGAGCAAACATTTGTTTTTAAAGATTTTATTTATTTATTTGAGAGAGAGAGCAGAAGACAGAGAGCATGAGCGGGGGAGGGGGCAGAAGGAGGGGGAGAAGCAGAATCCCCCCGAGCAGCGAGCCTGATGTGAGGCTTGATCCCAGGACCCTGAGATCATGACCTGGGCTGAAGGCAGATGCTTAACCGGCTGAGCCACCCAGGCGCCCCTCCATATATATTTTTCTTTGCTATTATTTTGTTGAGAAACTTTTCTCTGTGTTGCTGAGGGATATTGATCTGTCAAGATTTTGGTTCCAGGGTTATGCTAGCCTCATAAAATAAATTGAGAAGAATTTTCTCCTCTATTTTCTGCACGAGTTTGTGTAAGTTTGGTATAACTTCTCTCTTAAATAGTTGCTGTTGGGTAGAATTCACCAGTGAACCCAACTGGACTACACATTTTTTTGTGGGGAGAATTTTTAAATTACAAAATAGGCATTAAATATATAGGGCCATTTAAATTATTTCTCTTGTGTCATTTTTGCTGTTATGTTTTTCAAGAATTTTTTCCCTTTTATCTGTTATTGCATTTATAACTATAATTTGTTCAAAATATTTACTTTTCCTTTTGATAGCTGTATCAAGTGATATGACTTTTTTCATTTCTCTTATTGGTAATTCAGAGCTCTCTAATTATTCTTGCTAGAGCTTTATCAATTTTATTATCATTCTAAAGAACCTACTTTTGGCTTTTTTAAACTTTCTATAATGTTTATCTGTTCTCAATTTCATTGATTTATGTCCTTTATTATTTCTTTCCTTTTACGTACATTGAATTTAATTTGCTGTTAGTTTTATAGCTTCATAACATTTAAATCTTAGTATCTTTATAACATAGGCATTTAAAGTTATATATTTTCCTCTAAACACTGCTTTGGCTGCATCCCACAAATTTTGATATGTTGTTTCCATTATGACTTGCCCAGAATATTTTCTAATTTCTCTTATGGCTTCTTCTTTGACTCATGGATTATTTAGCGTGCATCAATTAATTTCCATATATTTGGGGATTTTCTAGATCTCTCATTGTTGTTGACTTCTATTTTTACTTCATTGCAACCAGGTATCATAGTCTAAAGCTTTAGCCTTTTAAAATTTAATGAAAACAAGATACACTAGGATATGAACACTTCATATAAACTTGAACATTTATTCTCAACTGTTGAGAAAATATCATTTCAGTCATGTTGGTTGATAATGTTCAGATAATGCATATACTATTTCTTTTATCATTGAATTAAAAATATCCAACTATGACTTATGGATTTATTTCTCTCTTTAGCTTTATAAGTTTTTGTTAAATGTATTCTAAAGTTTTTAGTAGGTATATAAACATGAGGATTACTGGCTTCCTGATAAATGTGCCTTTTATTGTCATGAACTGTCTGCTTTCTGTGATAGTCTATGACAACAGTCTTTGTCTTAACATCTACTCTTTCTGCTATTAATATAATCATGCTCATTTTATGCTTCCGGCTCACATGGTATATCTTTTTTGCATCCTGTTACTGTCAGTCTGTCTGTGTCTTTATCATTGCTATGTATCTCCTATAGGCAGCAAATAACACTACTGAATGGCTTTTTAAAAAATGAGAGCAATCACATGGAAAACTGAATCTCTGGCTTCTCTTGAGAAATGGAGGATCTGGTGATAACAGAGCTGCATTCACACATGGCAACTCATGGTTGAGCGGCTGCTGCCCTCTATAGACTTGGCATGTTCTCTCCTGGGTGTAGCCATCCCCACTCCTCTTTGCTGTGCCCAGGCCCTGGGGCTGAATTGCCATTTTTCAAAGAGATATAAATATTTCTTCAGATAAATATCTCCACTACAACATGAAGACACAATGGAGATAAGAAGGCTGTGTGTTTGAAGACAAATAGGAGAAGACATATACCTGGCCCATTTTATTCATTATATAACCTATCTGGCTCCCAAAGGCATTGGAGCTTTCAATCCCTGTTGTCAATATTCAAGTTTTGTTTGAGATTATCTAACTTTGAGGGTTAGAATTAAAAAAAAAAAAAGGGACGCTGGCTTCAGGCTACACACAGCCATTTTCTTTTACAAATGGATGCTCTCAACTGTAAATGCAATTCCAGGTCTGTACTAGTGTTTATGTAGTGAGTATATGCCTACAAATGAAAGGATAACTTTATTCTGGTTGATAAAACCCAACTGGAACAATGCTCTAATTATTAAAACATGTCTCCATAAGTAGAATAAAATAGTTGAACCAGCAGTTAGAGTGATCTCTTTTGCCTTGGCTTTTGAGGGAAATAGGCCAATGAGAGATAAATTCTTGTTTTTGATGTAAGTTTTATGGAGAGAGACCAGTGTGAAAAGCCTCTTACACCAAAATGGACAAAAGTTGAAGGAAACATTTAGAAAGTTCCATGCTTAGTTCCGGGACAGAGCTGCCAGCAGATCCTATTACCTCTCCATTGTGAGGAAAATGCCATAAAACCCTACCTTATTTCTCCTGTTATCTCCAGAAAGGGCAAGATGGTGTCCTGCACAGCTGGGCCAGGGCCCAGAAGTACTATGAGAAGGCTCATTGCTTTATTAGATTGTTCCAAAATTAATTCAATTTATTAACTGTTATAACTGCTCCAATCTTCCAGATGCTGCTGCCCCAATGAATGGCCCTGGTGGGTGATGCCAATGTGGAAACTGTGATGGGAGTTCCAACCCACTCACCAACTCACATGGGTGAGATCATCACTGAAGAAGGGCCAGAACCATATTGGGTTCATTTTCTGAGTGAATCACACTGCTGCTTCCCCATTTTCTTTCCTGGGCCTTGAACCTGAGGCTCTCTGAATAGCCTGTTAGCATTTAGACTTTCTAATTTCTTTTGTAAGACATGAGGCTGAGTCAGAGAACCTCTCTTTTCTCTATAGATCCTTCCAGCAACAATTTTCCATAATCTTAGGAGTAGAGAATATTCTTTTTTTCCCCTTTTATTTATTTATTTATTTATTTGTTTTTAAGAGTAGAGAATATTCTAACACCTTTCCTCTAGATTTTATTTTCTACCTGTTGCAATATTTGAGCATTTTGGAATTTTTGAGCTCCTTGGAATTTTTCTGCCCATCTTTTCTGAGAGTTTGGTCATTCTGTGGGTGTGCAGGAAAGGGCCTGGGCCCAATGCCACTTGAGTGGGGAGACTATGGCCTCCTCATGGTGAGCTGCAGGGTCTGTGTGTGAGAGGGTAGTGTGAGAAAAGTGAAGAGATGGTCGACAGAGTCTCAGAACTGATGACGTAGAAGGTTGACAGTCAGAAAACTCAGCCATCTGGGCATGAACCCTTCCTCTACACCTAATGGGTGTGACACTGCGACAAGTCAATTAACTCCTGTGAGTCTGTTTCATTATCTATAAAATATGGGAGTGACACAGGGAGGATGCTAGGGTCTCTCATATATTGGTCTCCCCAAATAGACTTATGGGCTGCTTGAAGTAAAGCTAGGATTTCTACAACCTCATAGTCATGGTGTCCACTGAAGGGTCAGGCACATGATTCTTTTGTTGGGCATGAATTCGGTTGCAAGTAACAGAAACCCACTAACAGTGAAACATAATGGGGTTTCTTTTCTCCTCTACAAGAAGACCAGGGCTTTGCTGGGGTTGGCTCAGGTGCTCCATGAGGTACAGTTTTCCTTTCCGTTTTTCTTTTCTTTTCTCTAGAACTTTCTTTTCGGTGAGGCTTTTGAGGACCTAGATTCTTCCCCTCCTCCACCCTAGGCATGTTGGCTTTTGTTCTCATTCTTGCCAACGTGTAGTCCAAAGGTAGCAGTTACATTGTTAGACATCAAACTCACATTCAAGGCTGGAGAAAGGGGAAAGAGGTAGCACCAAACATTTCTGTCCTTTTAAAAATGAACATAAATGCTTTCCCTAAAGCCACATCTAATTATATATCTCACGGGTGATAAATGGTCGCAGGACGATGGCTAGTTGAAAGGGATCCTGGGAAAGCAAGTGTCTGGCCTTCCAGCATCTACAGTGGGAGGTAGCAAGGAGAGGGAGGGGTAGTTGTGGCTGCTGGACTCGACAGATATTTTTATTTATTTCTTAAAGACTTTATGTATTTATTTATTGTGAGAGAAAGAGAGAGGGAGGGAGGACAGAGAGAGTGTGGTGGGGAGGGGCAGAGGAAGAGTGAATCTCAAGCAGACTCCGTGCAGAGTGTGGGGTTCGATCCCATGAACCTGAGATCATGACCTGAGCCAAAATCAAGAGTCAGACGCTTAACAGACTGAGCCACCCAGGGGGCCCCCTGGGCTTGGCAAATATTTTCAAATAAATATGACTCGAAAGTCAGCTGGAAATGCTTCTTTTTTGCCAGAAGAAATATACTGTGCGATTATTTTGAGGAAGCCGGCACTACATTGGATAGGCTTTTTAGTTATTCACACTGCTATCTTGTTCTCACAGGGCAAAGCAGGAATGACTTGAGTTTCCTCTCACAGGTACGGGCAGGAGGAGGGACTGGAGGCCGGGTCAGAGTCCATGAAGAACTTAGCCCAGAGGGGTTCCACTCTGGTGTTTGCCTGAGAGAAGAACTTTGTATAAGCTAAGCTTCTGGTCAGAAAAGGCACTCCTTTCATGCCCTCTCACTGGTTGTGCTCCTCACACGGCCAGCCAAGTGTAATGAGTTGAGAAGTTCCCTGGTTCTGGCTGGCCTTCATTACCTTCTGATCCACATGCACTGACCTGACAATTGAAGAGAAGGGTGCCCATTCACAGAGAGAAGGAAGCTGGCCAGAACGTGGTGCTGGGAAACAGAATGCCATCTCTTCTCTTCACTGGGGGGCCGTGCTCTTAATAAGATGAAAAGTGCAGGCATGGGGCTCCTGGGTGGCTCGGTCGGTGAAGCATCTGCCTTCAGCTCAGGTCGTGATCCCAGCATCCTGGGATTGAGCCCCACATAGGGTTCTCTGCTCAGCAGGGGAAAGGGGGTCTGCTTCTTCCTCCCCTCTGCTCTTGTGCTCTCTCTCGCACGCTCCCTCTCAAACAAATAAATAAATAAAATCTTAAAAAAGAAAAAAAGGTGCAGGCAAATTGCTTAACAATTGCCTGACACAAGAGGCACTTTCATAAGTGCTAGATATTATGATTTTATCGCTATTAATAAGAACGATGCTTCTTTTCTCCCTGCCCATCTCACTAGCAAGGACCTCCTTCCCTCCATATTACCCAGAGGTATTTGGACAAAATGCCAAGACCCAAGCTTGAACCACATAGTTCCCAGACTCCACTTCTGCTCCCCTTGGGGTTTCTGGGCTAACCTCAGGCAGAAAGACACACTTGGACATTTTCTCAGGTGTGTCGAAAGTACTCGAGTTGGGTAAGCTGTTATCACACAGAATTTGGTCTTTTTAGGAGACAACCTCGAAACCCTAATTATTGCTTTCAGGAATTTCCCCTTCATGGGAGCCACTCTGTTTCCAGGTGGAATTTTACTCTATGGGTTTTCTGAACACAATGAAAGTGAAACTACAATGGCGATCCCTGCACGAAAGAAGTTCAAAGTTCCCTGGCAGAGATCTCTTCTCACAGATGGGAGTACTTCTGAGCACATCTCCGAATACTGCTGCCTTTACAAGCCTGACTTGGGTTTTTTGTTGTATTACACATTAACAGACGTGAAAAGAAAGAGAGGTCAGTGGTTCAGCGGCTGGCGGTGCAGCAGTCACTGATGCTGGGAGAGAGCTGTGGGGTGTGGGCTTGCCTGTTGTTCCTTCCCTTCATCTCACAGGCCAGGAGGTTGTAAAGTCTAATGATTAAGGAGGCATGTTTAGAAATCGGAGTCTTGAGTGTAGATCTTGACTTTGCCATTTTCCAGCTCTGCCACCTTGGGCCCATTACTTAGTCTTTCCCAACCTCATTTCCTTATCTACCGAGTGGGCAAATTCATACTCAACCCACAGCATTAATAGAAGCATTAAATGAAATGCTATATGAGAAGGTGTTTTGCAAAATGTTCAGTGGCAAGTTCAAAAGTCCAACCCAGACAACTTAAGCAAAAGAAGAATAAACTGACATCATAAAAACAGAGCTTCAGGTGTGGCTAGATCCAGGGCCTCATACTCTGCCATTAGGTCCAAATTTCACTCAACTTTTATTCTGCTTCCCTCCACATTGGCTCTCTCCTCAGACAAATCTTCCCTTAGTGGGTCAAGGGGGCAGCAATAACTCTAGTCTTTCTCGCAGTCTCAGGAAAAGTGTCAATGCATCTTGTTGGCTTTGAATTATCCTGGAACCAAGGCAATGTTTTGATTAGTCACACGCCCACGTCTGGAGCAAGGGATGGAGTCAATACCTCCTGCACGGAATGAGCCCTGGCTTCCAAGCAGAAAACTGAGGTGCTGTTGCCAAAGGAAGTGGGAATAGATGTTCCCAAAGCTGACTGCACACCAGAATGACCAATTTTAAAAAAACAACAACAGTTCTAGGAAACTGGCAGTGGATTCACTCAGCCTGGGGTGGAGCCTCGAAATCTAGATTTTGAACAAGCTTTCCTGCTGCCAAGACTAGTGTTTGGGTCTCTAGGGGCCCCCCTCCCCTGCCCCCTGGCCATCCCTCCTCAGTTGCACTCCCCACTCTGCGCCTGATAGATCTGTTGACATCACCGTTCCCTCTCAGGGTCTGAAGCCCCAGACAGCAGGGGCTCATGCAGCTCTGGGTACCCAGCCTGGAGTGAGCGAGCACAGCCCACTTGCTGAAGGAAGACGGGCAGGCAGACAAGCAGCCTTCTCCCCTGTGGGCTCTTCTGGGAGATAAGAGCTTCTATTTTGGGAAGGGGCTGCCATGATGGGAAAGACTGCGGCAACAAAGGCAAGTGGGCCAGCAGGGGTGGACAAGGCTCACAGTGCCCTGGGCCACACACTCTTAGAAGACTCCTCCATAACTTGAATGATAAAGTGACCACAAGAGTGATGGTGATGGTGTGTGAGCATGACTGTGTGCCAGCTGCCAGGTCAGCATCAGATCCCCATTTTACAGACGATGAAGGGGAGGCCCCCGAGGGAACAGGTACAGGAGCACAGTTAGGAAGTGACACGGCTGGGCCTGGGCAGCCTTGCCCACGTGACCACCACCCACCTGCCCCCCACCTCTCAAAGGGCTGGCACCAGGGCTCCGGGACAAAACACCATCCATATTTGCAAGGGACCCATTTCCTTCTTAGTAGCATCCAGCAAACATAAGTCAACAGCAGAGGAAATCAGGGGAGAGCAAGAAAGAGGCCATTGTGCACCTCTCCAAAAAGGCTCTTTTCTGCCGACTTCTTATTTCCCAGCTGTGTGCCAAAGGTCACTGGCTACGTCTGCACAAACCAGTGAAGTCACAAGAAGGAAAACTTGGCGAGGGAACCCAGGGGTGGGGAGGGCGGAGGTGGAGACAGAGGAGGGTGGAGTCAGAGGAGGAGGGGGCCAGGCCATTCCACACCCGGGGACAGGGCCTCCTGACCCTCCCTCAGTCAGCCCAATGGCCAGCCTTCCTGGTCGTGACCACTCCTGTGGGCTGGCTTTCCTGCACACCCACAAACAGCCCGGCCTCAGGAGTCTGCCTGCATTCCTGCGAACACTGGGTGCTGCTCCCTACTTCTCAGAAGGCAAGCTCTCTTGGAAGAGCTGGCAAGGTGGGTGCCTGGTTGAAGTTCTTTTCCTTCTTCTCCGAGGGTGGTTTTTATGAGCTTGAAACTGGAGTGCGGCGTCTGCCTCTGCTCGGAAAAGCGCTTGATCATCTTTTTGAGAGGGACCCATTGAAGGACAGAACCTGGCTGCTCTGAAAGGGACGAGTGGGGAGGTAGAGGGAGGGGTGAGGGAGGAGGGCTTGGGAGAGAAAGGAGCTGTTGTCCTTTGCACCTGTGATGGCCTGTCCCCGCACACTTTAGGGTTAAAAAAGAGAAACCTAGAGGAAGGAAGGCCGCCTCTCTGGCTCTTGCATGCCTCGGGTGCCTGGACCTATTAGGGCCCAGCCACCTCCTGGGGGAAGCATGGGTGGGAGGGCCTGGCTGGCTCAGACTCATTTCCAGGGCGCCTTCTAGGAATGAGGAACTGGAATGTCAGAAGGGCCAACGTCTTCTGAGATCCAGACCCAGGAAGGAGGCACAGACTTTGTGGCTTCCTTGGTCCTCTGTCTCTGATAAGCTGTCTTCTCTTCCAGACCAGGCACACAGCGGCCCCCCGCAACCCCCGCCCAAACCACATGGTCTTTCACAGCTCAGTCTCAGGGAGATGGTGTGCATGTGTGAGATGGGTGACCCTGCCGTGGACTGGCTTTGGGGGTGGGGACAGAAGTCAAGGTTTAGAACCACAGTGTCCGGGCTCACCTAGGGTTGCAGAATAATTTTTTTTTTTTTAAAGAGAAAAGAATCTCTTTTGAATGTTAAGTATTACTCAAGCATTCTTGAAATAGAAAGTTTCATTGACACACCCCAAACAATCTGGTTTTGCTCTGTTTTTAAGGAAGAGTTTTCCAACTGGCAAAGCCCTCCAAGGGGCAGGACTGCTGGCAGGGGTGGGCAAGGCGATGATGATGCTGGAGAGCTAGAGGCTGAGGCTTGGGTTGGTTCCCCACTGCCAAACCCGCTCCCTGGGGCTCCAGTGGGGAACCCCATACCAGGCCATGTCTGAGGCCATGGTACCCTTGACATGCTCTTCTGGACTTCTCCTACCTTTCCTGCCCCTCCTTCTTGGAGTCTTTCCTGGGTACCTCCTCCTCCCATGGCCTCAGTAGCATCTCTCAGCGGATCATCCTGAAACTTGTATCCACATTTCCCTCTGGTCGCTAAGGGCTGCCGGATATCAGGAACTTTCTACCTAACAGGCTCTGTGCTGTGTGCCTTCAGCTGTTCAGTGTGCTTGGGCCACATACTTCTAAATCTTGCCATCAGCTGCTTATTGAAGCTGTAACCTTGGGCAATTTCCATGCCTCAGTTTCCTGCTCTTTGGAAGGCGGATAAGAGTAACACCTACCCCGCAGGGCTCAGGGAAGTCTTCTGTGACTCGACACAGACAAAGTGCTTTTAACAGCACCTGTAGGTGTGTTTGATAAATGTTAGCCCTTCACACTGTCTTTCTGAAACCTCACAGCAAGCCTCAAAGGTCTGTATTATTATCCCTATTCGCAGGTAAAAACACTGAGGCTCAGAAGAGAGGTGGAGCTCAATTAGCTTTCAGTCCAGCAGTTTCTCTGCTGCTCTACACTAACAGTGAGCCCAGAACCCATTCTTGTCATCGTCATACTAGATTGCCTTTCTGTAATAGTTACAGAAGGAATAAATACCCCGCCCTGGAGTTTGCTTTTCAAGTGGCACGTGCCTTTGAAAGCACGGCCGACCTGCAAACCAGTTCTGTGGAGAGAGCACTGGTCCGTGAGGACAGACTTAAAACTATGAAGACAACCTGCCATATAATATTTCACTGAATCTTCACCATGATCCTTGGTGACATTACCTTATCTGGTGGGGAGCTGAGACAGAGTCAGTCACTTCCCCACAATATGGTGATAAGCACACATTGGGATTGGGATCTGAGTCTTTGTCTGACTCCAAAACCCTGGCTGACTCCTCGAGTCTCTGGTGGAGCTTTAAAAAAAATAGTAATCCATGCCCACTGAATCCGAATCTCTTGGGCGAGGCCTGGGCATGTGACTTTAAGAGCCAGAATCCAATGTGCAGTCAACATTGAGAACCTCTCACAGGGACACTGCCTCTCCCAAGTGCCAGACACATATTTCCAAACGGCTACCAAAGAGATACCCGACCTGGGCACTGACCAGGCTCTCACCCTCAGCGGGCTCAGGTGGAACTCAGCCTCTCTCCCAACTTCTCAGGGCCTCCTACCACCAGACATCCGCCCCGTCTTCCCTGCTGGGAACCCTATCATCACAGCTGTTGCCGCTCCCTCTCCATTCCCGCTGTAAGTGCTACTCAAGATGTCTTCCAAATCCATGCCCCTCCATCTTTGCTGCCTCCACCTTGGTGAAGGCCCTCATCAGGTCTGCTTGGTGAAGGCCCTCATCAGGTCCACTTTGCACTGAGGCAACCAGGCAACTCATTTCCCTCTGGCTGTCTCCGTTTTTCCTTCTCTGTGTCTCCATCTCTTGCTAGGCTATTCCCACTCCAACTTCCCTGTTCCCTCCAACCCCTAAGACCAGCCCACAGCCTTTCCCCATCCAGGTTAATGAACTCATTACCCTCTGCTTTAAAATTTCCACTGGCTCTAGACCACCACGCCCCACCCAACCCCCGCCGCCCCAACCCAATATCCACACTCCTTAGCACAGCAAACCTAGACCCTCAGCCCCTGGCTCTAAATTCCTTCCTCCCTGGCCGCATACACCATGTTCTAGCCACACAAAACTTCCCCCAACCTCTTAAATAAACCCTGCCCTTTCACAGGCTGTGAGCATGTCACATTGCGCCTCCTGCCTGAAATGGCTTCCAACCTGGCTCAGCTCAAAAACTGCATGCTTTATGAGACCAAGTTCAAATGTCATCTCCTCTGGGAAGCCTCTGGGATTTCACACGGCAGTGTGGGTACTCTTTCCTCTGTCCTTCCCCAGCACAAGACTCTTCCATCTTCAGTCACAGGGTGGGCGTTAGAATGATCTGTTGACTTGTCTGTCCCTCCGTCAATTCCTCATTCAACAATCACATATTAAAGGTGGCCTACAGCCGGGTGCGGGCCCAGGTGCTAGGGATGATGAATAAAACTCAGCTTCTGTCTTCAAGTCTACTGTGCTCGCCAAAGAGAGGATAGGGCACTTCAGAGAGAGGGCATTGCTGGCGCAAAGACCAAGAAGTCAGCGCAGCTAGTCTCAGTAGGTGTGTAAGGAAGGATGCTTGGCCAGAGTGTCAGGGGATGTGGTGGGGTGATCAGGGGAGGCAGGAGGTCTGGAAGGACCACCCTCATCGGACCTGAGGTGCTCCCTCGACTGCCCCAAGACTCCATCCATGTGATGGAGCCAGGGCTGGAGAGGACTATGATCACACTTGTGGCTCAGAAAGATCCCCATAAGTTGCCTGAGACTGTGTCAAACCCATCTTTACAACCCCAGCACCTAACCCACGTCCTGGAGCACAGTAGGGCCTGAGACGCAGGAGCTAAGGCAGGAATGCCCACTGGGCAAAGAAGCCCCTGGGGTCCAGAGTCCGGAGACACCCTGGTGCCAGCAACTAAGGCTCGCTCTGCCCCACTCCTGGGGGTGCCCACAGGTGCCCGACTCTGGCCATGCTGGCCCCGTTGCTGCTGTGTGCCTACCTGCTGCTGGCGGCCCCTGCCTCGCGCGCCTGGCTTGGCGCGGACCCGGAGGAGCCCGGCTCCAGCACGGCGGCGCAGATCCGCGACATGCACGAGAAAGTGACGGCCATCTGGCAGCAGCTGACGCAGCGACAGGCGGCGGCCGAAGGCCGGGACGCCGCGCTCCACGCCGCCTGCCGGGTGGAGCCGTCGGCCACGCTGGACGCCGCGCAGCCACGGGTGAACGGCCTCGTGCTCTTCCGGCAGCTGGCTCCTGGCGCCCGGCTGGAGGCCTACTTCGACCTGGAGGGCTTCCCGGCTGAGGCCAACAGTTCCAGCCGGGCCATCCACGTGCACCAGTTCGGGGACCTGAGCCAGGGCTGCGAGTCCACGGGCGCGCACTACAACCCGCTGGGCGTGCCGCATCCGCAGCACCCGGGCGACTTCGGCAACTTCGCCGTGCACGACGGGCGCCTCTTCAAGTACCGCGGCAGCCTCGCGGCCTCGCTCGCCGGCCCGCACTCGATCGTGGGCCGCGCGGTGGTGGTGCACGCGGGCGAGGACGACCTGGGCCGGGGCGGCAACCCGGCCAGCGTGGAGAACGGCAACGCGGGCCGCAGGCTCGCCTGCTGCGTAGTGGGCTTGAGCGGGCCACTGCCCTGGGCGCGCCTAGCGCAGGAGCACGCGGAGCGCAGGAAGCGGCGGCGGGAGAGCGAGTGCAAGACCGCCTGAGTGCGCCCCTCCACCTGCCGTGGTCCCGGGGACACCCCCCCCCCGTGGCCCCCGACGCCCTTCCCTTCCGCGCGCGCCCAGACCTGTCCCCTGCCTGCCGCGAGTCTCTCCCTCTGCTCCCAGAGACACCCACAGGCCGGGTCCTAGGGCTGCCATGGCTGCCCAGGATTTTCTCCTGGAAAATCCCCTCCACCCGGACACCTCCAACCAGGTATGCGGAGACACCCCTCTGCCTCCAGAAGGCAGCCCCCGCCCTCTGAGACCACTCATCTTGAGCTCTGAGGGCCCCTGGAGGTATTGAAATACCCATCTACCCTCCCAGACCCCCCACTCCGAGGTTCCTTCCCACCCTGACACCTGTACTCTCATTCCAGGAGCCCTGAAATCCCTCTTTGCCCTGAGGACTCGACTCCTCCCACCCAGTAGATTCCTTCTAGGAGCTCTGAGACCCCTCCTGGGATTACCCAGCCCCCCATGCCTGCCTCCCCGCCTGTCATGCTCCATGCTAGCAAATGAGCCTGCGGTTAGGCACCCCTGCCGGGTGTCAGCTGTCTGTAGCTCGCCCACTGCCACCCCACAGAGTTGCTCCTTTGAGGGCTGTTTGGCAATCTTTGTGTTGCACATTAAAACAGCAATTCAGACTTGCACTGGGGCCTTGGTTACTTATTTTCTTTGTCTGAGGCTCTGCTCCCAGGCTCAGCTACTCTATGGAAATAGCAAAGATATTTCCCAAATCCCTGCAGGATTTCTCCTTATCCTCCTCTCTCCAAGTCTGCTGGCCCTGGTATTCAGTCTCTGGTTGCCATGCCCTTCCTTGGCGCTCAGAGGATGGAGGGCCCAGGATTACTCAGGAACGTGAGGGGCGGGGGGTGGGGAAGACAGCTTACTGGGCTGGAATCCAAAGGAAAAGATGGACATCTATTTGCAACAAGCTTCCTGGAGATTTCCAGGCTGGAGCCACCGGCCTGGCACACAGCTCATGCCACCTCATTGGGCCTGGCGTCTCCTGGCATGTGCCTCTAAGTGCAGCCCGAGGTCCATTTCACAGATGGTGGGGAGAGGGCCAGTGAAGCAGTCCAGTGGGCAGTTTAGAGGGAGGTTGGCATTGCTGTCGGAAGTTGCTGGCCTTCTCCGTGACCCAGACAAAGATAACGTTCTTCTTCTTGACTTTGAGAAGAAGTTGGAACCATGGAGCCCAATGGTAGGCTTTGACTTGGATGTTCAGCCTCTCTTTTTGAAAATTATAATCTATACACAGACTAGAACAGAAAGTGTTATCCATCTTTGTTTATTTTATTTTTTTAAAGATTTTATTTATTTTAGAGAGAGTGTGTGCTTGAGTAGGGGGAGGGGCAGAGGGAGAAACAGAGAAAGAATCCCAAGCAGACTCCACATTGAGCATGGAGTCTGATGTGGGGCTCAATCCCAGGCCCCTGAGATCATGACCTGAGCTGAAATCAAGAGTCTGTTGCTTAACTGACTGAGCCACCAGATGCCCTAAACACCTTCACTGATTAAATAAAAGCACTCACCTCCTTGGGTAGACTCACTCTGTAGCTGTAGCTTTTCCTTCCTGTTACTCAGAGGCAGCTTCCATTTCTCCCAGACTCTCAAGGCCGTGAGTCAAATGGAACCTTAGCCAGAAACCCATCCCCAGTGGTTATTTTTGCTTCTTACTAGGACTAACTAGTTATTTAAAAAGCTTTCCTTGAAGGGAAAAAAAAAAAAAAAAAGCTTTCCTTGAGCCCAAATGACAACCAGAGAGCAAGGTTTTTGCCTGGTGGATTTGCTCCACCAACTGGTTCTCACTGGTTTGAAGCTTGAACTGTGGAGATCAGACCTAAAAGGGAACTAGCAAACGGAGTCTCTAAATATCCTGATCTCACCAGATGTGCATGCCTATCCCCACAATTAAAAGTTGTGAAAATGGGGCAGGAATCACATAGGACACTCAGTGGAGCCATAAACACCCCATGGATGGATGCCCAACACCCCATCTTCAACTCTGCTGACACAATTATAGGTTAATTCAGGATCATCAAGGGAGGTTTGGACTTATTTTTAGAAGGAGGCTGGTGCTAAACTTCTGTCGTAGTCCATTTGGGCTATCACAAAATATCACAGATGGAGTAGCCTATAGACAATAGAGATTTGTTTCTCATAGCTCTAAAGACTGGAAGTCCAATATCACAGCACCAGCATATTTGGTTGAGGGCTCTCTTTGGGGTTCACAACCATGGACGTTCACTGTGTGCTGACTTGGAGGAAGGGATTAGAGATCCCTCTGGAGCCTCTTCTATAAGGCTCCCCTTGTCACAACTTTGGGACTTCCCAAAGGTGTCACCTCCTTTTACCATCATTTTTGTGGATTAGGTTTCCAATGTATGAATCTTGGCAGGGGGCGGGGGACAGGGGATACAAACTTTCACATCATAGCACCTTCTGTTCTTAGTTTCCCTTTTCACTATCTTTGCCCTCCCACCCCCAAAACTAAAGAGACACCCTAGCAGACCCATTTTTTTTTTAAATTTTTAAAGGTTTTGTTGTTGTTGTTGTTGTTTGGAGATTTTATTTATTTATTTGACAGAGAGAGAGAGATCAAAAGTAGGCAGAGAGGCAGGCAGAGAGAGAGAGAGAGAGAGAGGAAGCAGGCTCCCTGCTAAGCAGAGAGCGGGATGTGGGGCTCGATCCCAGGACCCTGAGATCATGACCTGAGCTGAAGGCAGAGGCTTAACCCACTGAGCCACCCAGGCCCACCTAGCAGACCCATTTAATTTCCTTTCTGTCCATCAAGGGGAATTGGATTGATAAACTATTCTGTGGGACTCCAGAGACAAGAAACAAAGAAAGGAAATAATAGAAGGGTCAATTACAGTTCACTGTAAAGGCAAAGAATGCATCCAGCAGGGTGGTTGACAGCTCAGGCTCAGGTAGAAAGGTCTGTTTGGAAACCCACCTCTGCCACAGACGCTGTGGGACCTGAGTAGGTTACTCCACCTCTCTGGTCTTGGGTTTTCTAATCTATAAAATAAGATCATCATATTGTTTTGAGGTTGAAATCAAGTGTTATTTGTGACAGGTATATAGTATAGCATGAAGACCTAAGTATCTAGTACATGTCCACTTAATAACAATGGCTAAGGCAGAAAAATAGTTACCTATGAATGGATTAGACTGCCTTGTAAGGTAATGAGGGTCCTGCAACTAGAAGGATTCAAGTAAAGGAAAGGTTGCTTGCACTTAGGTTTGTAAGAAAGTTTTGGCATCTGTAAAGAGGCTGGCTGCGATGAACTTTGACCCCAGAGGGTGCTCGTGGGGGGGGCAGGGGCTCTGAGAGGAAGGAAGATGGTGAGCAGTGGAGGCAGGCATCTGGTTTTGGGCACAGAACCTGATGTGTGCCACCAAACCCGCCCCCTGGACCCCACTTGGCCCCTGGAGGCTATTTTTACTCCTCTCATTTTACAGATCTGTTTTGTTAATCTCCTTCTATTCGATGTTTTGACTTCCCAGCCAGCTTGCTAATCAGTTTGCCTGTTTGACTCACAGGGTTTGCATTTGTCACAGACTTAAACACACACTTGTTTGGATTTCTTTTTGTAAAATTAGAAGTGTTTGATGTAATGACTCTACCTAGACACAGCTGGTAAAGTGAGAATAATGCTCAAGTTTGCACAGTTTAAACACAATGTAGACAATAATTAGAAATGCTATCTTTAGATGTTTAGGATAAGCTTTTTCTCAGAATTGCAGTGAATTTTTTCCGAGTGGGGCTTTTCGGTGCGTATATATACAGAAATACTAAAAACGTAAGAAAATAGAGCAAATCAGTGAGTGCTTTGGTCAACTTGAAAGACTGCAGGAAATAAACCAACTGATTTTAGATCGGGCATTTTTGACTGAATGCACAAAATCTTTACATTCTCCATAATTTTCACGACTCCATATGATCTAATAATTTTAGGTGAGAGATTGCAACTGATAAATTGTTAGAATGCGCTAGGAGGAATGCTCAGCCTGTATCATTGGCCTGCAGCAAGGGTGGAGAGAGAAAATGGTGCAAATGATAAAGATAACCATCTATACCAGGAAAATTACCGCATGTTTATTTCAGGTAACAAAAAAAGATATAGTTATATGATGATCGTAGAAACCAATAACACAGGGTCTGCAAATGAAGAGAAGTTACATCTTTCTTTAAATTAAACTACAAGGGGTGGTTGTGGGTGGCTCAGTGGGTTAGGCCTCTGCCTTCGGCTCAGGTCATGATCTCAGGGTCCTGGGATCGAGTCCCGCATCGGGCTCTCTGCTCGGCGGGGAGCCTGCTTCCTCCTCTCTCTCTGCCTGCCTCTCTGCCTGCTTGTGATCTCTCTCTGTCAAATAAATAAATAAAATCTTTAAATAAAATAAATTAAGCTACAAGATAGCAACTGGTTTGCATTTTTTAAAAATCCAATTGTTTTAAATGTAATAGGCTATCACTAGCCTTGGCCAAGATCCAAAATATATTCCAGGGCTCACATAGATTCCAGAAAGTCAACTTGTCAGTATTGTACAAACTTTCCCTATTAAAAAAAAATCCCTCTCAGTCAAGAGGTGATCTGAAATGTAAGGCCGTGCATCTGTATCTATCATTTTAAATTGCCTTCATGCTGTATCAACTTGTTTTGTTTTGTTTTTGTGAGCAATCATAATATCGAGAGACAGGTCCTTCTTATTTTTTCTGCTTCTCATTTCTAATTAGATTCACTACTCAGCTCTCTACTGCATCTCTGATTTTCAAATTTTTTCTCTGTTCAGAAAGACATGTGGGAAAAAAAAAAAGGGAATATATTAAAGTAATGAGGTAAGGGGAATCTTTTGGCTTCTTGACATCCTGACTGAGCCAGGTCATGGTACCCTAAGTATTTATTAAGGAGGGAGGCTTCCAGAATGAAAGTAAAGGACAGGCAGAGAAGGTACTCAAAGAGTGGACTCTTTTTTCTTTTCTTTTTTTTAAGATTGTGTTTATTTATTTAAGAAAGAGAAAGAGCACGGGCAGAGGGAGTGGGAGCAGCAGACCCCTGCTGAGCAGGGAGACCAATAGGGTGCTTAATCCTAGGCCCCAGGACCCTAGTGCCATGACCTGAGCCGAAGGCAGACGCTTAACCGACTGAGCCACCCGGGAGCCCCGAGAGAGGACTTTTTCAGAGAAGTGGAATACCAAGCCATCCAAAAGGTTACAGCAAAGTGATGGGGGCCAGGAGAGGCCCATTTTTTGGAGGAGCAGAAAACCAAGAGGGGAGAAAGCATGCTGTAATTTTAAAGAAACAAGAAAGGTAACACCAATAAGCAGGTAGCTGGTCTTTGAAATTCCTTAAAGAAGAGATTGAATCTCTTATGTCATATGGTAAGTGCAAGTGCTCCTGTGGGACTAACACATCCAAAGATTTACCCCAAAACATGAATGACTGATGCTGGAAAGCTTTTTTAGAATCCCCTGTCTTGGTGGATGTTGGGGATTGAGGGCACAAGAGTCACAATGACGGGAAAATATGTTTAGTTGAAGATCCCGGAGTGGTTGGAAGCTTCAGCTGGGATTGAGCTGAATGCCCCCAGGAGCCTCCTAGCTAGAGAGGCTTCTGGAATAGCTGTGTGAGGTGAGGAAGATGAGGGAGGGGCAGAGGAAGGTGGGCAGAGGCGGCATGGAAAGAGGAGTTAGGGATGAGAGATGCCTGATTTAAAAAAGCCAATCCATTACCAGGGACCTTAATTAAAAGAACAACACACGCTCATATGTAAAAATCCACACCTAAAGGCTCTCAGGTACAGAGCGGTCACAAGAAATGCAGTATGTGCAAACGAGCTTTCATTAAGAGACTGTCAGCCCTGTTTCATTTATCCAGACTGCTCTGCATTCTGCTGGCAACTGAGCTGGAAAAATAATGGAAGGACAGACACACTCGAAGAGGCAAACAAAGGTGGGAACGTCCCAGCTACAAAACAAAACAGATGATCAAGCAGCCAGGGAAGAGCCCAGATGAGATGGCATTCTTCTTAACAAACAACTGCTGCCCCGCCCCCCAGTCCCAAACTCATGAGTAGCTCCATAGTCTGGCTTTTCAAGGGAAGAAAATGAAACAAAATCAGAGGTGGGGTTCAGAGACAATGTTGCTGTTGACCTATTTAAATCTATTCTCAACTTTCCTGTACTGCTCGATTTTGTTTTGCTGTTCACCCTTTTAGAGTCTGCATGCCCAGGGACGGGCCCTCCCCAGTTCACATGTGAGGAGCCTAAACCCTTTTCCGGAATTCCATCTCCCTTGTCAGAGGTTGGTTTAGACATAAGCATGTGATAATTCTGACCACTGAAATGCAAAATACTCTTACACACACATGCATGGACACACATGGGGAGAAACTTCCTTCTTGCCTTGGACACAAATGTGAGAACAGGTGACTGATGTTGGAGCTGTGGCAGCTATCTTGGCAGCTTGAGGGAGTAGCTGACCCTGAGGCAGGCAGAGGAGAAAGATGGAAACCCAGATCCCTGATGACTTCTTGAACAAACCAGCCCCAGAATACCCTACTTCTGAAGTTCTTATTATGTAATGTAATTCATTTTCCTATCGTTTAAATCTCTTAAAGTGTGAAATGTAGCTGAGCTTGCTCAGACTGATGCAAGGCTAGCTGGTGGAACAGGGGAGAGAATGCTGTGCACTTTCATGATGACTCTCAAAAAGACAAAAGACAGCCATAAGTAATTGCTGAACCTCCCCTGAAACTCTGTGGAACAGAGGAACCACACTGGGCTGGAACAGCAGGGGTGGGACAGTGTCACGTGTGTGTGTATGGGGCATTGTCAAGGTTACTCATGTGACAGGATCAACTCGTTGGCCCCAATTCTATCAATAACAGAAACCTTCTGAGGCAGACTGCATGTAGAGTTTGGGTTTTCATTCCCTCTGACCTCCCTACCCTGAACCCCACACTCTCTGGGACTCACCGTAGTTTCCCTGCCTGTGACGGAATGTGGTGGAGTTTATTTTAAGTGCTGCTTTCCCAAAGGTGATGGAATGGGCCCTAAAGATGTGCACCTGGCCAACTGTGCATCAAAACCACCACTTCCATGGGGAGAGATTTTTTCTTTTTATTATTATTGTATTAAATCTGGCTGTGATTTCCTTTGGTGGCTCTGGCAGGCTATGCAGTAGCGCTGAACATTTGCAGATAGTTAAGGCCTGGTGCCGCAGGAAAATTATTTCCGTGCCTGCTGGCTTGTGCGAACTCTGCAGCTGCAGAAGCCGCCTCCCTGGAGAGGAAGTTGAGGGGGCGGGGGTGGGGAGCCGGGAGAGGCTGAAGCACAGAAGAATGAATGGGGCTTTGGGGGCTGATGGTGTGTCCAGATCCCAGCTCCTGGGGCCGGGAGCAACAGAGCACTGACCCGGGCATGCCCCTCTTCCACTATCAGGGTGACCTCTGGTGAGTGGGAAGAAAGCAGCTGGAGGCCCACCCCGGCCCCAAGCTGGACCTTCTTGTCTACACTTCACTCTCCTTCAGGGTGAGACAGCACAAAATTTCCACCAGCAGAGTACGGGCAAAGATGAAATGTGGCAGGGAAGTTTAGGAGTGAGCGGGTTCACAGGGTTCACAACTGGGAGTGTGCATCTGCTCTACACATCTGATATTTCGGATAAATTTGCCATTTTCCCACCTCGGGAGCTTCTCCTTTCCCGAAGGAGAGCCTCTCATAGGAGTGATTCTGGTTCTCAAAGGTGTTTTGAGCTCTGGGATATGGTATCAGGCCTTTCTGGGGTAATGAGCTGAGTTTTGCTCAAAGAAAGGCCTATCATTTGATGAGTCTTCCATTTTCTGCAGCCTCTAGATGCTATCCAAAAGAGCTAATTTTATCCCTCAGGAAAGAACCCTCCCTTCCTACCCTTGGTCCTTGGTTCCGCAGTCCCCCGAAACAAGCTGTAATGAAGTTATTTTGTTTCCCTCTCTCTTTCCACTATTGGGCCGCGTGCTCTGTGTCTCAAGATCCCAGTACCTGGCAGTGCAGGGAGGCAGCCTCAACCCACTGCAGCAGGAGTGAAGGTTTCACGTGGCACAGGAAACTGGATGGGCCCGAAGAGTTTCCTGCCCCAAGTGCTTATCTTGTCCCAACCCCCTATGGCGACAAAAACCCCATAGGCAGCACGGTTGAATGCAGAGAACCAGCACTACCAGGCTCTGCTTCTTATCTCAGAAACTAAAAAAATCAAAATACCACTGAAGTCCCCTTCCTCCCCCCTCCTCCCTCCCATCACTCCAGGTCGATTAATCCTTCAGAATTACAGGCTGGAAAACTCAGCTCAAGCAGTCCACAAACGGGTCTCCACAGGGGCTGTGGATTTCAAACGGAAACCCAACCTTCTGAGCCTGCTTAAGCCCTTCTCCACCTGCCAGTCGGTGGCATGACAGGCAGGGCCTTGGGCAGGGTGCCAAGAACACCCATGCTGGGAGGTCCTCCGGGGCCCTGACATGATGGAGCGGAGCCGTGGGGCCTCTGGACCCATTATGCTCAATGCCACCTTTCTCTCCAGCCGCCTAATATTACAATGATGGGGGACCTGATTAAAAACCCCATCCGTTTCATGCTCTCCCCATAATTTTGATCGACAACATTAAATGCTAATAGAAGAATGTCTTTTCTCTAATAAAACAAACGCTGACAGAAAGACGGATGCCGAAAACCAGCCATATGGCGGACACGATTCTGTGCCCGGCCATGTTCACAGCATTGCATCTCCGGCAGAAAGAGATGACACTGAGAAGCTTGAGGACGCGCATTTAATAAATCAAACTGGGCTGGCATCATCAGGATATTCACAGTTTGCCAAAGGACCTGTGTCTCTTCTCACTTGCAGACTTGGAAGTGTGTGAGGAGAAAGCAGCTTCCAAGAGCTGCTCTGACGCTTAATTCTTTAACGTCCCCTGCACTATAGACGTGTCACCACACGGATCTCTTTCCTCTTCAGGTTTTCACCGAGCTCCTTGTGCCGCCACCCTCTGGGGTCTCTTTGCTGTCCTTTGGGCTGGAGGCTTTGGCTGCCGCCTGGCTGGACTCAAAGGAGCCCAGGCAAGATTTGGGGACCTCCCCCTTGGAGGCCAGGCCCGGTGGGGCTGTCCCTGGCTCGTGCTTCTGAGCCTCCCCGGGACTCGCTCTTCTGACCCCTTCGGGTTCTGCCTCTGCCAGTTTCATTCTTTCCCCTCCAAGCCTGTTAATGCCTTCTTCCTCAGACGCTACCCGGGGTGATGAAGGATGAAAGGGGTTGCACTGGTTCCTGTGGCTCTGAGTTGCTGGGGAGAGGCCGGCCGGCCTTCCAGCATCCTCCCGTGCAGTCAATGCCTCAGTGACGGCCTGGCTTTCTCGTTCTGGCCTCTGGGCCTCCCCTGAAACAGACCCAGGACAGCATCAGACCTCTGGCGGGAAGTCAGCCCTCGCTTCCTCTCTCTTCCCAACCTCAGGCGCACGCCACAGGGGCTCGGAGACAGAAACTGCTGCTGAAGGGGATCACAGGACCCACGTTAGTAAAGAAAGCAGCCACCCTGGTGACTGCGGTGTCATTCACGGAGGGAAAGGGAGCTCATGGTCATGGTCATCACCCATCCCTTCTGGGAGCCTGGTTATCTCCTGCTTTCTGCTCTAACTGTGCTTCTTCATGCCCATTAAGCATCTAAATTGAGGACAAAGGTTCTGTAGATTCTGCAGCTCAGGAAAGACCTGGGATCTTTAGTTATGAAAAGAGGTGCTGGCGGCCTTCCTGGTGGGAAAGAGAACAATGTGGGAGGCATTTAGTATCCCTATCCTCCTACTCATTCTCCAACAACACCTCATTATTCGATGCACACTGCTCATGTTTCCTCAGTGTTAGTAAAATGTTATATGCAAAAGAAGCTTAAGCTCCCCACCCCTCTTAACTAAATTATTCTACCCAGACCTCTTCTCTGAACAGCAGGCATTTTTGAGCTCAGCTGCAGGGGGATGGGAGAGAATGGGGTCCTGAGAACTGATGCCTAGCTCTGTTTTCCTACCTACTCATTGTGATCAGGAGAACTTGTCTGGCCTCCTTTCCTCAGACACAAATTGAGGAGCAGGAGTCTCTGATGTCCCTTCCAGACCTAAGCTGCGGAGGCTCTGTAGGATGGAGACACGGCTGGGGAGCAGCCTCTCAGCAACCGGTCGTGTGCGTTCGACCTCAGACTCTGAGGTTCCCTGAAGTCAAGATTTTCTTAGCCCTCAGGCCAGAGAGTGGTGACATGCATGGAAGAGCCTCACAGGGCTGGTTTCAGAGGCCAGGCCCGGGGAAACCGGGACCAGGGTAGAGTCCCACTGTGATCCGGCTGGCTTCAAGATACATGTAGATAGCTTCAGCCTGACAGCTGGGACTTGGGGAAGCTGAGGGAGAACTCGGGACGATTAGAAGAAGCTGACCTGTCCTGACCATGCATTTTCCTGCTTAGGACCTTTCGCCGGAGTCTAGCTGCTTCTAGGATAAATTTTAATTCCTTTTACTCAGGTCTCTGACAGGGTCCTACCCGATCTGCTCCTGAGCCTGCATCCTTGTGTCCTATAGTTCTCTCATGTCTGTGTGTCCTTCTGTCCATACTATGCTAGCTTTTGATCTCTGAAGGCACCTGTGGTTTCTCCCTCTTAAAGTGAATCGTACCAGCCAATTCTTTTTAGGTGCTTTTCTGTGCTGGGCTCAGTGCTCAGCATTTGACACATTGATCTTATTCTAGAATGTAAGTGGGGGCCTCGCCTGACTTATACACAGTGCTTGGCACATTCTAAGTATTCAAGAATGTTTATAAAAAGTTCCTCACTTTCCTTTCTTTCTTTTGTTGGGAGTCTAATGTACATAAAAGTGTGCTGACTGTTACGTCTACAACTCACTGAATTTCACACTGTGGACACACCCATGGAACCAGCAGCCAGGACAGGAAGCAAAATAACCAACCACTATAGACACTTCCCAGTCTATATACTTCCCTGGACCCCTTCCTCGTCACTTTTCTGCCAAGAGTGACCACTAGCCTACTTCAGACACCAGAGATGAGTTTTGCTTGGTCTTTGGCGTTGGCATAACAGAATCATTATTGGAAGTGCTGGTCTGTGTCTGTATTGCTTTGTGTATATGAGATTGATCCATGTTACTGTCTGTAGAGTGGGTTCATTTGAACGTGCCACGGCATTCAACAACTATTTAAGTATGGAATGGAAACAGGTAATTCACAGGGACATACAAATGGTTGGCAAACAAGAGAAACGATGACTTCACTCTAACTAAAGATATCTACCGCAAAGAGATACAATTTTTCATCTATTAGACTGGCCAAAATGAAAAGGTTTGATAAAGCTCAGGGTTGCTGAAGATGTGGGGTTAACAGATGCAATCATACATTACCGAAGAGAATACAAATGAGCAAAACTCTTTGACAGGGCATTTAGAAAATATCTACCCCAATCCTAAATACATTTACCCTTTGACTCACTATTTTCATGATTAGGAATCAACCTATGGATATTAGCTCAAATACTTCAAGAGGTATGCACCTAGAGGCTCACAATGACATTACCTTTTAAAAAGATTTTTTATTTATTTGAGAGAGAGAGAGAGACTGTGTGAGTGGAGGGAGGTGCAGAGGAAAAGAATTTTCAAGCCGACTCCCCACTGAACACGAGCCCAACATGGGGCTTGATCTCAAGACCCATGAGATCACGACTTGTGCCAAAACCAAGAATTGGATGCTTAACTGAGTGAACCACCTAGGTGCCCCATGACATTGTTTTTTTTTTTTATAGCAGAAACCTAGAGAGAATCTGAGTGTTCATTGACAGGGGATTCTGTATATACTTGCTGAGCTGTAAAGATTTTTTTGGTGACATACACTAACACTTAGAGTTTTCCTCTAGGGAGCAAGCTGAGGGTCAGAGCAGAAAACAAGGATGGAGGAAGGCTTTAAATTTAATTTTATACCTTTTTGTGTCATTTACATTTTCTTTTCTTTTCATTTACTTATTTTTTTAAGTAGGCTCCATGCCCAGCATGGAGCCCAATAGCAGGGCTTGAACTCAAGACCCTGATTTCAGGACCTGAGCTGAGATCAAGAGTTGGACGTGTAAAGGACTGAGCCACACAGGCGCCCCTTCTGCGTCAATTACATTTTAAACATGTGTTTGTATTACTAGTTTAAGAAGATAAGATATGCAATCTCCAAGATTTTTTCACCAATTATCATCTTGACTTTCCTCTTCTGCACTGAACTGCAGACTTAGGAGCCTATATCCACTGCTTCCTGTTCCCAGCACTGATTCACAGCTCAGATCCTTCAGTCCGCTTTGTATCCTCCCTACCAGCAAGCAAGCTGCTGTCACCACCTCCAGCACTCTTTCTTCAGTCCTCTCCTGCCCCTTCTGTAGTATGTTTCTGATGGCCACATCCTCCTCTCAAGCTGTCTCTCCCTTTGGTTTCCAAGACGTTGTATCCTTCTGTTTTGCCTCCAGTCTAGTTCAGTGAGCATGCTGTATTAGTTTCTCATAGCTGCTTTAACAAATTACCACAAATTCCATAGCTTAAAAGAACACACATTTGTTCTCTTATAGCTCTGGAGGCCAGAAGTCCAAAATGGCTTTCCCCAGGCCAGAACTGAAGTCACATGCCCTTGGACTAGGACTAGGAGAAGATCTGTTCCCTGCCTCTTGCAGCTTCTGGAGGCTACCGGCACTCCTTGCCTTGCAACAGTATCCCCCCATGTCTGCCTGTGTGGTCACACTGCCTTTTCTGTGTGTGTCAATTCTCCTTCTGCCTCCCTCTTACAAGGAAACATGTGTTCCCAACTGGATAATCCAGAATACTCCCTCCATCTCAGGGTGGGTAAATCAATCACACCTGCAAATCCTTTTGCCCACTGAGGCTAACATTTACAGGTTCCAGGAATTAGTATCTGAAATCTCTGGGGCCATTATCAGCCTACTTTGCATGCCTTCTAGTTTCCTTTATCCATCCCAAATCTCCTTCCAGCCCCTCTGATTGCCACCCCCAACTATGTGCCATGCATTTCCCTTGTCTTCATTCACTTTCACTCACTGGCCAACTCATGACCTTAATTCCAGACCATGAGTACCGTTCTCCATTCTATATCCATGGCTCTGACCCCTTTCTGTCGGATACACACACCCAGGTTTCTAGACGCCAGCTGGATTCCTCTACCTGAATGATCTGGAATTCCCCTCCCCCCCCCAAATCTCCATCAGTAGATGTCCTCATGCCTGCCACATCACACCTTGAAGCCACCCACATTGGTGTACTTCCTACCCATCAACTGCCAAGTACCACTTGTATCCCTCAATACTATTGATCCCAATGTATCCCCTCCCCATCCATGTGTGGATCCATTCATGTGTGGAAGTCCTAATCCTCAATGTGATGATATTAGGGCCTTTGGGAGACGATTCACTTTAAATGTGGTCATGAGGGTGAAGGTCCCATGATGGGATTAGTGCCCTTTAGGAAGTGGAAGAGACACCAGAGTTCTTGTTCTCTCCCCCACTCTTTCCCTCTCTCTGTCTCTGCCACTGAGGACACAGCAAGAAAGCAGTTGTCTGTAAGTCAGAAAGAGGATCCTCACCAGACACTGAACCTGCCAGCACCTTGATCTTGGACATCCCAGCTTCTAGAACTGTGAGAAATAAATGTTTGTTGTTTAAGACACTTTCCTGATAGTATTTTGTTATAGAAGTCTCAGCCGATTAAAACACTCATAATTCCTTGTATCTGCCTCTTCCTCTTGTTTCCTAAGGCAGACCCTCTGTAGTCATGGCTTGATTTCTAAGACTACCCTATGTAAACCACTAGGTACATTTCCCCAAAATTTCAGCTGGATTTTACTTAACATAGCCTCAGCCAATGAACAAGTAAGCATTCGGAAGACAAGTGCAAACCACTCCTGATAGTTCATAAACCCACATCCTGGCAGCTATGTGGTGACTATTTATAAGAGTTATATGAATTTTTAAGGATTATTTATAACATTTAGAAAGACTGGGTATTCAAAAGTGCATACATCTAACTACACGTAGCCTAAAAAGTCGAAAGACCTAAAAAGTTTGAATTAAAATGCAGCTCAGAATTTCTACAACACAAAACAATATTACTCTATGCGTGTTCCATTTTAACTGTGAGATGGTGCATAAAGATATTTGTTAATAAGAATAGTATATGGGGGTGTCTGGGTGGCTCAGTTAACTAAACATCTGCCTTCAGCTCAGGTCATGATCCTGGAATCCTAGGATTGAGCCCCACATCTGGCTCCCTGCTCAGTGGAGAGTCTGATTCTCCCTCTCCCTCTCCTTTTTGGCCATCCCCCTGCTCCTTCTCTCCCTCTCAAATAAATAAATAAAATGAAAGATAAAAATGAATAAAATGAAAAAATGAAATGTTAGTGAGCTTAGATGCACTGAAATTTTGAAATGAGACTGAGATGAAGGGATGTAGGAAGAGATAATGGTAGACAGAGTGGTGGATGTCTTGGCACACTGTAGTCATGGGGGGCCCAACTCAACCTTGACCACTGTCCCCATACCCCAGGCCCCATACCTCCAGTTTCTCCCATACAAATCTGCCTCCCACATTTAAAAAAAAAAAAAAAAGCCATTTCTTTCTCTTTTGCCTTTCTGATGTCCACAGACAAAGTCCCAGGACTGAAGTTTGACCAAATCTACCTCATACTTTCTAAAACCTGTATGTCGATATGGATGGCTATGTATTACTGTCCTAAGAACTCACTGACCTTGGGAAGTCTGTACCTGAAAATGAGGCCATGACTTGTGCTTGCAATGAAATTCATGAACATATAACTGAGTGAATGAAGTCAGTCAGTCTGGATTTTTGAGAAAACAACTATTTGGATCGGTCCGGCCAGAATAATGTGCGTTCATACCTAACAGGTTTCTTTGCTTCTAGTCTCTAATCCAGATGGCCTGGAGAGGGACCTTGCCTCAAATTTTGTTACTCAGGGTGGGGTCTCTGGAGATTGGTGGCACCAATGGCTGGGAGCCTGTTAGATGTATAAGATTTCGGGCCCTGCCCCTCAGCTACTGGTTCAGAGCCTGCATTTTAACAAGATTCCAGGTGATGTGGGCGCACCTGAGTTGTAAGAAGCACTGTGAGGGGGGCACCCGGGTGGCTCAGTGGGTTAAAGCCTCTGCCTTCAGCTCAGGTCATGATCCCAGGGTCCTGTGATTGAGCCCCACATTGGGCTCCCTGCTCAGCAGGGAGCCTGCTTCCTCCTCTCTCTCTCCCTCTCTCTCTGCCTGCCTCTCTGCCTACTTGTGATCGCTGTCTGTCAAATAAATAAATAAAATCTTAAAAAAAAAAAGAAGCACTGTGAGCTTTAACACAAATCTGACTGTGCCTTTCACCATCTATAAACCCTTCAAAGGCTGCTATAGTCTTGGGATATAACCTGAATGCTTGGCTTGACATTCAAGGCCTTCAAATGACTCAACCTCCATCTGCCTGTTCCCCTGACATCCCAACCCTTGCCCTTGTATCCCTACACCTGACCCTTTGTGGCATCCCAGCCCTGTACTCTCAGCCTTTGCTTATGAGGTCGACGATGCTACCATGGCTATGGTTCCTGTCCATATCCAGATGGCCAACTTCAATAGTCAGCTTGACCTCTGTCTCCACTACAAAGCCTGTTCCATGAAATCCGGACAAAAAGTAATCTCCACAGTGCCCTAATCTCCACAAAGCTGTGTCTAGACTCCCAAGGGAACTTTGTACTTTCTTTGAACTTTTTTACCCTTAAGTTGTTACTTATGTATAATTAGCTTATAAAAGTCACCTGAAATATGAAATCTTACCTGATAAACTTTGCCAATGTTCTATAGTGGGGACTCAATAAATAGCTTATTAAATGCTTGGATCTATGGACATACATATGAATACATGAACAAATGAGTCTATTAGTACATATATGTAAATCTCATGCATCAAAAAATGAAAGCAATCCTGGAATTCGTTCTAGGCTGCCCTCAGGTGGTTACCCTAAAAGTTCTTAAAAGGGCACTTCTTGGGGGGAGGAGTCAAGATGGCAGAGAAGTAGCAGGCTGAGACGACATCAGGCAGCAGGAGATCAGCTAGATAGCCTATCAAACCATTCCGAACACCTACAAATCCAACAGGAGATTGAAGAGAAGAAGAGCAACAATTCTAGAAACAGAAAATCCACCACTTTCTAAAAGGTAGGACCAGCGGAGAAGTGAATCCAATGCGATGAGAAGATAGACCCTGGGGAGAGGGGCCGGCTCCTGGCAAGCGGCGGAAAAACAGAGCACAAAATCAGGACTTTTAAAAGTCTGCTCCACAGAGGGACATTGCTCCAGAGGCTAAACTGGGGTGAAGACCTCGCAGGGACAGTGTGGACTCAGGTCCCACGGGGTCACAGAAGGATCAGGGGTATCTGAGTGTTGCAGAGCTCACAGGTATTAGAGCAGGGAAGCCAGCTGCGGAGACAGAGCCGAGGAGTGAACTCTCAACCCGGGGTTACCTAGAACCGTAATCTGTGACATGGGCCGGTGCTCTGTGCGTTGGGTCCCCACAAGATCTGGGGAGACTCCACCCTGGGAGAGCCCAGGGACCTGCGGGGTTCGGAGACTCCAGGTGGGACTCTGTGCCAGAGACAGAGACGCTTGGTCACAGGCTGGGTGACCTCGGAGCACAGCCAGAGGCCAGTGAGACGGGAGTGATTGTGCACGATTTGCTCCAAGCACCGCTGGAGGCTGGAGAGACGGGAGTGATTAAGCGATTTTCTCAGAAGGCGCACTGAAGACTGGGGCCCTGAGCTCTCGGCTCCACTGAGCCAGAGATTGGGAGGCCGCCATTTTCATTCCATTCCTCTGGAACTCTATGGAAAGCGGAAAGCGTTCAGGGAACAAAAAAGCCCCAGAAAGCCAACCTGAGAGGATTACTTAGCCCGGCCCCTGGTAAGGGCAGTGCAATTCCGCCTGGGGCAGAGACACTTGAAAATCACTACAAAAGGCCCCTCCCCCAGAAGATCAACAAGAAATCCAGCCAAGACCAAGTTCACTTAACAAGGAGAACAGCGAAATTCCAGAGGAGGAGAAAGCAAAGCATGGAATTCTTGGCTTTCTCCCCATGAATCTTTAGTCTTGCAAAGTTAATTAATTTTGTTAATTTTTTTTCTCTTTTGCTAATTTTTTTTAACTTTTACCCTTTCCTCTTTTAATGTTTTTTAACTAATTTATCTTAATAACTTTCTTAAAAAAATCTTTTTTTGAACCTTTATTATTATAGTCATATTTTATCCTTCACTGTATCTAACTTTATTCTTTGTATACACATAGGGTTTTTTTTTCTTCTAAAAAATTTGGGGTACAACTTCTTCTAATAGATCAAAATACACCCCAAATCTAGTACTGGGCTTGATCTAGTCTCCAGCCCAAGGAAGTTCTCTCCACTTTCTTTTTTTTTTTTTATTCTCCCTACCAACTTACCTTATCAACTCCTTTGTTAGAAAAAAAAATTTTTTTTCATCTTCATAGTCATATTTCATCCCTTCATTGTGTTTACCCTTATATATGTTTTTCATTCTTTAAAATTTTGGGAGGTAGTTTCTTCTAAGAGACCAAAATACTCCCCAAATTAAGTGGGTGACCCTGTTCTAGTCACCAATCTAATACATACATATTTTTTTCTTTTTTTATATTTTTTCTTTATTTGTGTTCTCTTTTTTTAAAAATTTTTTTTCTCTTTTCTGAACTTCTTTTTACCCCCTTTTTCCACCCCCTCCACGATTTGGGGTCTCTCCTGATTTGGTTAAAGCACATCTTCTTGGGGTCATTGCCACCCTTTTAGTATTATATTTGCTCCTTCATATATTCTTATCTGGACAAAATGACAAGGCAGAAAACTCACCAAAAAAAAAAAAA
>RCUC01088508.1:0-15431 GCA_003697995.1 Taxidea taxus jeffersonii | reverse complement strand
CCGTGTTTCTCTTTTTGAGATTCCTGAGGGAAGAGGTAAAACCAGGCTAATACAGGCCTGCTGGCTCCTATGGGCTGCTTTCACACCTTCCGTAGGAAGATGGACCCAGCAGTTTGGCTTAAAAAGACGTCAGATGGTGCCTTCAATGTGATGAACTAAGCAGGTGTTTGACTTTTAACCCTTCAGACGTCCCCTCATGTACAAGTGTAGAAAATTAAGCCTCCCAAGTGAAGACAGCACAAAGATAGGGAATTAGCATGGCAAGGGTTATTTCAAAAATGCTGAAAGAAAAAAAAAATAAATTGAAGAATTTTGATAGTAGAAGAACCATAGCCCATAGCTTAAAATAAAATATGATAAAATTGCATAGGATGTTGAGTGTGGACAGTTATTCTAGGACTGGATGGCTCTCTGAGCTCAGAACCAGTAGTTACACCTGAAGCCTGAAATCAAGGAGCCTAAATGCTGTGATAAATTCCAGACAAATAATTAGAATCTTTTCAATGACAAAATAAATTTGTTCTCATGAAAGTTAAGTTTAAAAATGAGGATATTCTTGCCCTAGAATGAAATCTCTTCATTCATACAATGTAGGAATCCCACACTGAGGTCAATTGATTCTTCAAATGAAGATAAAACATTTGGGGGGTCAGACTGCTCAACAGCAGCAATGGTGCTAGAACAATGGAGTAAGCTCTGGGGCAAAATGTTTCCAAACTATCCTTCAAATATTAAGGCAGAACAAAAACCTTTTTGGAACTTAAATGATTCACGCATTTTATCCTTCATGTATCCTTTCTCAAGTAAAAGCAGTTGAGGATATAATGAAAGTGAGTATGTAAAGATGTATTAGAGTACCATAGAATCCAAAATAAGAATTCTCAGATTGGACAGGGATAATGGGCATCATGAGGAAGCAATATAAATGATCTCAATTTTCTTCCTTTACTAGATAACATCTAATCATTATACATCATGAATTAGAGATGTGAGCATATTATTTGGGTTAAAATTGGCAATCTAATTAATAAGAAAATCAATAAATAATTATGAGAAGATCTAGGTTCTTCAGCTCTCAAAGCTTTCACTAAGTACATATTTGGCTTTTATTTTTCTGTTTCTTCATGTATAAAATGAAATATTTGAACTAAAATTCTCTGTAAGGCAGCATGATTTCAGGGAAATGGTGTAGGTGTTGAAAGTCAACAGACTTCACATTTTAATTCCTTCCATGACTTTCAGACCTCAAGTCTCCTTGCTTGAAATAATATATACTTATAAAGAATGCTAGGCTTTATTTTATTAAAGGATACTTGAGTATTATATCTAGGTACATTTCCCTATATCCTTCCACTTTCAAGAGGCTTAACAGCATCAATTTTACACACTAGGCATACATTTCTGTGTGCTGATTTTACATTTAATTGTTTTACTTATAGCCAGAAAGAGAAAGGGGCCTCAGTGCTCCAACTGCCGGGAGCTAAATTCTGCCAACAACCATGTAAGCTGGAAAGAAGCCCCAAGATCCAGAAAGGATGTGGCCTGACACCTTGATTGTGGTTTTGGAAGATCCTGAACTAGGTACCCAGCTAAGCCACACTTTGTCTCCTGACACATAGAAAATGTGGTAATAAAGGGGCACCTGGGTGGCTCAGTGGGTTAAAGCCTCTGCCTTCGGCTCAGGTCATGATCCCAGGGTCCTGGGATCGAGCCCCACATCGGGCTCTCTGCTCAGCAGGGAGCCTGCTTCCTCCTCTCTCTCTGCCTGCCTCTCTGCCTACTTGTGATCTCTGTCTGTCAAATAAATAAATAAAATCTTTTAAAAAAAATGTGGTAATAATGAATGCTGTTTTAAGCCACTATGTTTGTGGTAATCTATTATACAACAATTGGAAACTAATAAAGCAGAAGATACGGTTAGGCCAACCTTCAGATTGCAAAATTTGCTTACAGGTAACCAGGGCAAGGTGAAACAACATATAATCACTGCTAATTCATTTTTAATCACTGTATGCAGGATTCAGTAGTGATACAATGCATAGAAAATGTGATCCTTGACCATAAAAATTATTATAAACGGGTAGCTCGGTCAGTTGAGCACCCAACTCTTGGTTGGATCAGTTCATAATCTCCGGGTCATAGGATTGAGCCCTGCTTCCAGCTCCTCACTCAACACAGAGTCTGCTTGTCCCTTTCCCTCTGCTCCTCACCTGGCCGCATTCTCTCTCTCTCTTTCTCTCAAATTAATAAATAAAATCTTAAAAAAAAAGAAGTATCATAAGCAAAATAGGAAAGAAAGAAATTTTTATTAATATTCCATAGAGTATCAGTATTAAACAGAGTATTCCTGGCCAGGTGTGAGAATGTTGCCAAGCTTTTGGATAGAAGCTTGGTCATGTTTCATTTTGCAGAGTCAATAGTTCCTTTTAATAAAATGGTAGATCTGTGACTGTTTGTTCCTGCTTAAGCTGTTTGAAGAACTTCTCCATAACTTTTAAATCTTCAAAGGGGAAAAGTCAAGGCTTTCTTTAGTAAAAGCTTGTAAAGGTGGTTTGTATCAGCAGGAATGCAGTGAAAACAGACAAATGGAGCTTTCTGGATAAGGACAGTAGGGGACAACAGAGTTCTCTGAAATGGAAAATGCTGCCTTGGCAATCATTGAGCGCATTTCTCATTCATAGGTCTGCCTTTCCAAGATAGGTCCACTCCCTGCTGAGGGCTTATGTGGCCTCCTCACTCTGAATGGCAGATACACACTCCCAATTAGTCCTTCTACAGCACCATGGGTTTTCTTGGGGACCAGTTAAAATACTAGACATTAAAAGCATGTGATTCACAACTAAAGTCCTTCACCCTTGTATTCCCAGATGGTTTCTACCCTTGATTTAACAACTCTTCACCTATTCACATTTCTATTGAAAGTATCGCTTCTGTTGTTATACTGCATATGGATTTTGTGGTTGAAATTTACCTTGTATGAATGAAAGGGCTGGTTCCTGGCCTTAGTGCATTATCAGTGAATGATGTGTGAGAACACACTGTGAATGGACACACATACAAACATACATCCCTGGCTAAATGTGCTTAAAATAAATGTTCATTCTGCATTTGACCTCAGGATCATACAAAAAAAAAAAAAAAAGCACCCCATCTAAGGTGTCATATCTCATTAAAAGGGAGCTTTGGACTTGAATTATTTATCAGGGTAACATCTTATTTTTGTGTTATCGGTAAGTTCTGCTTGCTTGAAGTAATAAATGGGCTCCATCCATTTCTACTTTCTACTTTCAGGGAGCATGGGAATCACTAAAAGGTTTCTTTTGGGGCAGGTATTCTGAGAAGTCTACACACTATAAGTCTGGGGAAGAGGATTTCTACTGATTTTGGAAACCTGTCTAATAGCTGTCTTAATTTGTGTATTAGCTGTTTCCATAATGGAAAGAATGAAAAGCAATAACCAAGATTTAGGCCTTTTTTTGCTTGTTTTTTTGTTTTTTGAGTAACTGTGAGCCAAAGCTTCTCCCTTTTCCACAGGGGTCCCCTGCAGACAGCAGAAAGAAGCAGTAAAAGTTCTCCTTCTCAGGAGTCAATTAATATGGGAATGTATTAGAGCAACTCTGTTTTGAAAATTACTTTCCAATCTTAAGCTAATTATCTAATTGTATTTATCCTTGGCAGTTAATTTGAGTAAGTCTACCTTTCTGAGTCTTAGGCAATATCTTAGATGAGATGGTTATAAATAAGATTCCTTAAAGTCTGTCGGAGATCAAAATTCCCTAGGCTCGCAATCCAATTTCACTTGTAAAGGTAGGTAAAAGAAAGTTATGGGTATATTTGTACTTCTTGTTTTAAAAAAATCAGGTAAAAGCAGACTCCACAGAAAGGTTTACCAAAAGTTCTAAAATCTCCTTTACTTGCTATCGCCAAAACACAGAGAAGCATACAAAATAATAGAGATTAATAAAATTCCTTACAAGAAAGAATTATTCAACAGGATAAATTATGTCTTAGGAAAACCATTATCTTAAATGGTTTCAATATAAAGCAAAAGAACAACCCTTAGTAAGTTCTTAGTAAGGTCTAAGTAGACATATATAAATACCATGAGAGGAGTAGGCTTTAGGGAATTAAAAATACCATAAATTAAGCTATTGTGATGAAAGATGTATTACAATTTCATATTTTGGGAAGTTTAGTTATTAGCCTTTTGGATAGTCAAGAAATTCTTTGGTTATAATCACCACAACCAACACTGTAAGATACAAGTCTATGTTTTGGGTGTTTTATCTAAAGCAATGTTTCAGAGGTACATATGTGGTTGACCCTTAAAAAAACAGAAAATACTGCCAATTTGCAGACTTTAGCACATTCAACATTTCACTAATGCTTTAATGTTTTTAAATGCTTAATGTTTCTGTTCTTAAATGCTTTTTGTTCTTAAATGCTTAATGTAGGTATTTTAAATATCTAACCAGGTTAGAAGCATTAAAAACCTCGTTATAGGGGGAACCCTTTCAAGTTATTATAAACTATGCAATATCTCTTTTGATGTCATACCTATAACAGTTAAACAATGCATACTGTGAGAATGAAATTAGGTTTAAATCCTCAGGAGTGATGGCTATAATCATATGCATGTATAGAAAGTATACTGAAAGGCTTCCTACAAAGTCTCAGCCTAGCAATATTATTATGATTTTTTTAATGTAATTGCCTATGTGTGTGTGTTCCAGCATTCATTGTTTATGCACCACACCCAGTGCTCCAAGCAATACGTGCCCTCCTTAATACCCACCATCAGGCTCACCCAACTCCCTCCCCCCTTATAAAACCCTCAATTTGTTTCTCAGAGTCCACAGTCTCTCATGGTTCATCTCCCCTCCGATTTTCCCCAACTCACTTCTCTCCATCTCCCAATGTCCTCCGTGTTATTCCTTATGCTCCACAAGTAAGTGAAACCGTATGATAATTGACTCTCTCTGCTTGGCCAGCCTAGCAATATTATTAAAAGGCAAAACTTAATCTGTACCAGGTGTCCACAGGATAGGCACAATGACATAAGTATAGAATGATTGCCTTTGCCTTTATATTCCTTCCTTTGAGGAAGATAAAAAAAATTAATGTAAGAGCTTCTTACCTTAAATCCATAGGGTGCTGTTTATATTTGCCACATCATTATAGGCTATCTACTTGTGTGGCATTTAATATTAATCTTTATTAGTTTTATTCTGATTGAGCACACAATGTGTTCTGGATCAGACAGATGTCTGATTCATCATCTTATAATAAATATTAAGTGCACTATCTCTCCTTGCCTCAGCCCTTACCCTTGAGGCAACATAATGAAAACCAAGCCAAGCATCCTACATGAGTAACTGAACACTCATATGCAAGTGATTAAGAACATGGATCTTCTCCATTATATACAGGAGAGAGAGACTCATTCCATCTCCCCTAAAGAAGAAAGAGTGAAGCGGGACCCTTTTGCTCCAGTGAGGCTGGAGGGGAGGGACTCTGGATTCTTACTCTAACATCTTGGAATGTAAATACACCTTCCAAAGGCCATATAACCCTGACTTCTAAGACCTAGAGATAGCTCCTAGTTCCCTGACTTCACTCCTTCTTAAAATGTGATTACCTAGAAAGATAAGTGTTCAGCCACCCTACCACCTTGGGAGCTAACCTAAGTGCCTATCATGCAATGTATCCAGCTAACTTTTGGGGAAATGAGACAAGTTTTATTTTCCTGTTGTATCATAGCAATTAAGTCCATTATTAGAGCAACAGCTGACTACAGATCCCATCCTTATGGTATGTAAGAGGGTTTCTTGGGAAAGCGAAAGTAATATTCTCTAATTTATATTTCCATGACTTATTAGGCTAGGGCTTTTTACAGGCTCACTGGGAAATCCACAGTCCTATTGCAAGTATATATGTATATATGATTATTTATGTCTGTGTATCTTACTTAAGAAATTCAATGGAAACTCTTTCAGGGACCCATAATATCATACTTTCTTGCAATGAATGAAGGAAGGAATATTTGTTTAACACCTAGTATGGACTAAGCAGGGGATACACAGATGAGGAATGTCTGGTCTTTACCCTTAGTATGTTTTCATACTAAGTATGTTAGTATGTTATGTGTATATTATGTGCCAAGTACAATGCATGTGCTCAAAATAAATAAATAAATAAATAAATGGATCCCAGGTTGAAATCTAAGGAAGTACCATTACAGCACAACTATATCTAATGCCATTTATTGAAGTTAAGCTAGAAGGAAATGCCTACTTGTCTGTGGTTAATGCATTTTAGATACCTGTTTAATATATCAGATGACTTTTGGCAATTATTTAGAATTACATTTTGCTCCACTATATCCCCTCATCATGTCAAATAATATAATAAAACAATTGAATTAAACTGAATATTTACATACTACCAGTAAAGTTAACTAAATCCAGTTAATGAAATTAAACACAATTATATTTGATAAAGTAAGATAGTTAAACTAAAGCAAAGATGGTTAAAATTAACTGAATGGAAAAAGATAACAGGAAAATGCAGATAAAATGAAAGAGACACTAAAAATATCAATTAAGAAAGCATACCTGAAGAAAAAAACATTATTTTATATAAAGAAGTTTTAGGGGTGCCTGGGTGGCTCAGTTGGTTGAGCATCTGACTCTTGATTTTGGCTCAGGTCATGTTCTCAGGGTCATGAAATCAGGCCCCGTGTTAGGCTCTGTGCTGGGCATGGAGCCAGCTTAAGAGTCTGTCCCTCTCCCTCTGCTCCTCCCTCTGCTTGCATGCATGTATGCTCTCTCTCTCTCCCTTCAAAAAAATAAATAAATAAATAAAAAGAAATTCAAAAAAATTGATATTTTTTATAGAGAGATATTTATACACATACACACATACACAAACATATGGATAGATGAATAAAAGTGTACCATAACACACACATGCTTTCCAAGGGCTACCTTATAACTGCACTGTGGCTTCATCCTGGTTCTCTCCCTCTGTCTGTCTCACTCTTTCTTGTTTATCTCAGGCCACTTACTCTTGGAAAGCATTCATCATGTTGTGAGGATGCTCAGGCCACACAGAGAGGCTGCAATGGTATAGTAGACTAATGAGTGAGCAAGCCTTTGTATGAACACATGGGCCAGCCTTCAACAGGCCCCACCTAATATAGCATGAGACAAACATTGCTGTGTTGTTTTAAACCACTAGTGTATATGTACTTTTTTTAAACAAAGCCATACTTAACTCTAACACTGAGTTTTTTGTTTTTCAAAAATGGTCACATATCAAGATTCACAGAAAAAAACATAATAAAGTCTGGGTATAATACAATCAACCAATAGATTATTAAACAGTAAACTCCAAAACCAAACCTTCTCAAACAGAGAGCAAAATGTTTGACCTTGGGGTCTATGTACTGTCTTCTGGAAGATTATTACTGGAGACTATGGTACTCCATCAGAAAGAAGAAAAACCTGCTGCAGACTGAGTTAGCATCTTCTCAAGGTGCTAACACCAGCCAAGCCACCCTGATCTCTCCTTTCTATTGATTAATGTCTTCCTAAATTTGCAAGCCTTAGAAGCATCCATATTCATCTTTACTGTGATGATGTTAAGGCCCAGAGTTCAACTCTATTAAGCCTAGAACATAATCTAATAAAAAAATGTGTGCCTCTTACATTAGTCATTGTTATTTTTTATTTAAAAAATCAATAGGGACATTGCCTTGGTTTTCATTATCTGATAACCTCACTATGTTAAGTGGATATGGTGGTCACACAGAGTCATAAAAAGAATAAAAATGACTAAAGTCATTTTTATACAAATACAGATAAAATAAATTAAAGAAATTATTTCTAGATCTGATCTAGTTTACTATTTGTTTGTTATTTACATTTCTTCATTTACAAATGAAGGAACTTAGAGAGTTCCGTTAATAATTCCCTTGGCTTTTGGGGCACCTATGTGGCTCAGTGGGTTAAAGCCTCTGCCTTCAGCTCAGGTCCTGGTCCCAGGGTCCTGGGATTGAGCCCCAGATCAGCCTCTCTGCTCAGCGGTGAGCCTGATTTCTCATCTCTCTCTGCTTGCCTCTCTGCCTACTTGTGATTTTTGTCTGTCAAATAAATAAATAAATAAAATCTTTAAAAATAAAATAATTCCCTTGGCTTTTAAGCACCTGCCTTTGGGTCAGGTCATGATTCCAGGGTCCTGGGATCGAGTCCCTGCACCGGGCTTCCTGCTCAGCAGGGAGCCTGCTTCTCCCTCTCTCTCTCTTTGCCTGCCTCTCTGCCAACTTGTGTTCTCTCTCTATTTCTTTGTCAAATAAATAAATAAATAAAATCTTTAAAAAAAAAACCAATTCCCTTGGCTTTATTTTGTTTATATTTTGCAATATTTTAAAATATTTTTGTAAAGAAAATCCATTGTTAATTTCTTTCAACCATAGTAATATTCACAACACATTGATGGCTCTTACAGAAATATTTTACTGTACTATTCTATCCTTAAAATGTTGTTTCATAACCTTAGGTAAGGACTTTGACTTATAAATCATAGTAATGATACAAAGGTTATCCATTTCGTAGTTGATTCATAAACTATTTTCTAATTAATGTGATGTAATATATTTAATCAATGCTGATGGCATTCCTATCTATCCCATTTGTTATTTATTTATTTTTTTTTTAATTTTTTTTTTAAGATTTTATTTATTTATTAGTTAGAGAGAGAGCGAGCACAGGCAGACAGAGAGGCAGGCAGAGGCAGAGGCAGAGGGAGAAGCAGGCTCCCTGCCGAGCAAGGAGCCCGATGTGGGACTCGATCCCAGGACGCTGGGATCATGACCTGAGCCGAAGGCAGCTGCTTAACCAACTGAGCTACCCAGGTGTCCCTATCCCATTTGTTATTATTGTAGGTTTGAAAAACCTTCACTCACTGGGAAGTTAAGCTTGTTCAGGTTTAACAGAGTGCAATCTGGGCTGATTGATATAAATCCACTAGAAATTAGCGTTGATTAAACAACAAGGCAGGAAAATTTTCAGTGACAAAATTTTGTTTGATTGTTGTGTTTCTTGGGTTTCTATTTTTGGTTTCAACTTTGTTTCCTAGAACTAAAATCCCCATTTTCCCTAAAAAAGAAGTTTGATTTAATAAAACAGAATTATTATACTGAAGGAGGTGCCCAAGAGCTCCAGAAAGATCATTTGAGTTCTCTGGAATCCACTTGCTTCAGCTCTGAGAAACGTGGATTAGTCCAGATAACATGTCAGTCCTTTTCCAACTCCACAAGGCCAACTCTTTTACGCTCACATGCACAGAGCCTGAGAGCCCTGTTTGAATATGTGGACATGATTCTAGTCTCTGTCTTCACCCTTCCATCCATGTTGAGCATTTTAATAAGCTTCTCTACCTTCATTCTTGTATTTCATCTGGGGTAATTAATTCTGTCTTTTCTTTCTGTTATTATAAATATTTGTAATGAAATAATAAGATACAATACATTGGAAACTATTTTGTTCAGAGACATTATGATGCTAATAGTCCTTTAGAAGAAGTATAATGTAGAAAATTTAATTGCAAATATGAAAACAGAAAATACCAGAGATCAAAGTAACATATTTTATGGCAAAGCATGTCTTAAATTTAGTCTTGAGAGATTATATGGATTGAGGATTAGAATGTCAGATAAAAGCAAGATTTTTTTTCTTTTTCAAAAGCAAGGCAAATATAGACTTGTTTTTACCCAGAACTTCTCATATTACTATTTGCTTAAATGACAACATGCATACATATGAATAAAATTTATTTCCTCTCTTACTAATTATGTTCCTTACAAATTGTCATAGTCACAAACTAATAAATATCAGATGTAGAAGAGACCAGAAAACATGGCATTTAGTTAAGAGAATTGTCTCACTATCACATGAAAATTATTAATGCACTGCCATTTAACAAAAATATTTTTTTAAGTTGAGAATATAAATGTATCCTTAAAAGAAAATTGAGTCAACTTTGTTTATAAGTATTAAGTTATGCCATATGAAATTCTTGATATGGAGAATTTTAGGGCCGACAGAAATGGCAATTTTTTATGTTTCAACCTTACCATAAAATGACCTTCCAATAGTTTATAACTTTATTTTAAACACACACACACACACACACACACACACACACACGGGTGCCCATGTGTGTTAAGTGTCTGACTATTGATTTCAGTGGCTCAGGTCATGATCTCAAGGTACTGGGATTGAGCCCTGCAAAGGGCTCTGCACTCAGTCTAGAGTCAACTTGAGAATCTCACCCTCTCCCTGTGCCCCTCCCCCCACTTGTGGACCCTCTTTCTCTCTGTCAAATAAATAATAAATCCTTAAACACACATCCAAACACAGAGAAAAATGCAAACTATCCAACCATAGACTGTGAAGTGCTAAAAAACAGCATTACTTTTTATTACACTAATGGGGATTTGGCCAAAATATAAATACATCATGTATACGTTGAGAAATCTATTTTGTTTCTAAATGAAACGACCAAACTGAAGAGTTTTGACTGAATCTAAGATAAAACAAAAGTACATGGCTAGTTCCAATTCTCATAAACACCTTTCAAATATCTTTAGTGATCCCACAAGAAGAAAATATAATACACATTGCCAAGCTAGTGTCTCTAAACACATTTGAAAAGAAGTGCAGAGAGTGGGTTTCAGAAGGAAAATGAATTTAAAGAAAATCTGGGTTAAGATTGCTTCAGGCAAAGGGAAATCCACTTGCAGAGATTGAGAAGTAGACAAGTTGAATGTGTTCAAGGAACTCTGATAGGTCCATGGGACTGGAGAAGTCTCCCTGATAATTCCAGATCCCATCACTGCCCCACCATTCAGTTATGAAGAGCATTCTATCATGATGTTCATGGCCGGCTAGACAATCTCAGAAAGCCTCCCACTAGAGAAAATCGTTATGGTAATTAATTCTACTTCCATTGTCACATACAGTCTGAAAATAAGACAGGGACAAAAATGTATGTCTTTCCCAGCTTTTCTAGATTTTTATCTGGAATAAATTTGTTTTTGTTGTTCAGTTATTTATAGGAGTATGTAATCATTCCCAGCTTATAGCATAGGAGGATGCTTTCATCAAAAGCCTTGTGAGTCAAAAGTGGTCATTTATTTAATAAACATTTACTAAGTGCTTACTTTGCGTTAGACTCTGAGCTAGACATTATAGGTATAAAGATGTGAATATAGTCTCTATCCTGAAGAAGGATTTAGTCCTGTAGAAAAATATTCCCAGGCATCACTGTAAAATTTTGTTCTATCTTGAGTAGGTCTTTTTCACCAGGGGTGTTTGTTTGTTTATTTGTTTGTTAAATTTAGACTCTAGTTTCATTACTCAAGACAGGGAACTAGGTAGAACTGAATCACACCAAGCTTTTGTGTGAGACTGGCATTGATGTCGTACAAGCAAGCCATGACTTTCCATCCCCACCAATGAAAAAGGAAGCTCAACGCAGGGTTCATCTACCTCTGTGCATTTCCTGCACTCCCTGGAGCTGCCTTTTGAGGCACTCCTTCAGGCTATCCCAGATGGATAGGTTCAGATTCCAAGGACTAGGTGATATTAATTGAACTTAAATGTGGTCTTCCTGTTGCCTGTGTGGATCTTACTAGTTTTATCAGTTTTTATTCAGTTTTATTCAGACATAGAGGGAAATAAGGATAGTGAAATACATATAGTGCTTCATACTTGTTTTATGTTTATTTTGTACAGAAACCCCATTTGTGCAAGGCCCGGGGATAATAATATCTCAACCTTCATTTCCAGTTTTCTAAGAGTGTATCAGTAATGATAAATAAGAAAAATATATTTGTTTTAACGTCAATAACAAGCGATATAAGAATCCTTTAATTAGTTATAGATAACTAATTATAGCAAGTAGAAGGTTGAGGTATATATAGTTAAGACAAGTAAGATAAGGTTAAATAAACATTACCACCAGCGATCATCATTTTTTTTCTTTCAAAGTTACTTTTAACTTATTTGGACAGTTGTTCCTCTCCATTAATAATCATGTAGTTTCCTAGGCCTCTCTTCCAACTGATTTGGCTTGAATTTTGCTTGGGAAATACAGGTGACAGATTTAAGGCAATGTAGAATATGATGTAATTGAATCATTGGCAGATTAAATCAATGGGTATAATTGCATTTTTAGAGCCAAACACCTCTTTCTAAATATATTTATGATTTGCCTACCTTAGTAAAATATATATATATATATATATACATATATACACATGTATATATGTATATTTGCAGGTAAATAACTATTTTGTGTAGTGCATAGACTGATTAGTTTTTGTGGTTAGCTATAAAAAATTCTTGTCTTTAAAACAATCTAGAAATACGCAATCCAATTATTGTTTGCATAAAGTATATTGATGTTTTTTTTTCTTAAGTGTGTGTGTGTGTGTGTGTGTGTGTGTGTGCACGCGCACGCGCGCGCATTCAACAAGACAAACACTGTGTTTTCACTGATGTCTAGATATTTAGTTTATCTTCCAGTAGGTGGCAGTCTGTAATGTTAAAAAGGTACAGGGTATTCTGAAAGCTTTTATACTACTTCAGGAACAACTAAAATGAGCAGAAGAAAAAAAAAAAACTGCCTTTTATAGCAGGCTATTTATTCTTTGGAACAAAAACAAGTTATATATTTATTGCCATTCTGCAAGTAGTGACAAAATTGCTACTGCACAAATAGTGATTATGCCATTTTTATGGTCATCCAGACTGTAAGAGTGGCTTTGAAGAAGTGAGGTTGAAAACCACAATATTTGGGATAGTACATTTAATTTGAGAATACAGAAATAGGCAGCCATGCAAAAGTTATTTTGGGGAAACTGGTAATTTACTTGACTATTTTTTAACAGCTAAGAGTGAATGAAAAGATCACTCTATTTACTTTTTTTTTTTTTGCCTTTTATTGTTCTATAAGGACAATGATCTTGTCATGTACTGGGGGGGGTGGTTATTCAGACTCTCAGGCTCTCAGTATCAATTACCTTTACTATGCAAAAATGACATTTGTCACAGCCAAACTGGTACCACTAATGCTTGAGTCCAACCCTGCTAATATTAGTTTTCTGGTAATACATTAAATTCCATTCATCTGGGCAACAGAATTAAATGATTAAGTTACTTTACTAGCAGGTTTTCTTTCCAATTGTTTAATTTCTTCCTTTCCTGCAATCAGAATTTATTCTCAGCCATTGAGTCTTGTTTCTTACAACAATATTCACCTAATTTCATTTTCTACATCTATTGACATTAAGTATTCAAAGGAGTAGCAAACAGTAATTAACTCTAATAAACACTATTAAACAAATTAATACAATTGTTTTTCAAATAAATAATATGTCAGATTGGCCCAATATTTTGCACAGAAATGAAAATAACAATATTCATTAAGCTTAAAGTGTGCTTATACAGATGGAAGAGAAAAATCCCCATTTATGAAATGGAAAAATATATTAGGGACAGTTCCTCTCTCATATATTCCTTGTTTGAACTCCAACACATTAGCTGCCTATTTTTATAGTATTGATTACTTCTCATTATGCCACATAGAGTAGCTTGGTTATATACTTGGATATGTATGTGTATGTGTGTATGTGTATATGTATACACATACACACACACACACACACACACACATATATATTTGGTTATATATATAAAGAAAGAGAGAGAGAGAGACCAATCTCTCCAAGGAAGCCTGGTCCTACACCTCTTAACCTAAGCTACACTGCACTGATTTGGCCCAAATGTTATTTAGCCAGAAACAAAGGAAGACAACAACAAACAGCCCCAGCAATAAAAACTCAAATAACTTAAACCTCTTCGCTTTATTTCATCCAGGATTGTCCACACATGAAGGTTTGAATTACGTTAAGTCTCAAATCCAAGAGTAAAATGTCATTCTTTTCTGAACAAGTGAAATATTTTTTCTACATTAAAATGAAAGACACTCTATAATCAAACTCATTCAACTAACCTGAGCACTTATTGAAGTAGGGAGTGTTTACATTTTAGAGATACTGCAAAGATGAAAATATTGTCTCTGCCTTACACAATATATTTTCAATCTGCTTGTAATCAGTGGCCCAGTAGGACATGCTAACACACACATTGGTTAAACTCTTAGAAAAAAAATCTGTTCTCAGTTAAGGAAGACAAAAGAGATAGTGTGATTATAAGTCACGTGCTCAAAGTTTATCAGAAACAAATAGAATGATTTTAAGGTCTTCATGAACAAATACTTTTAATTATGGAATCACAGGTTCTGAAAGGCTAATGGCATCTTCTTGTTGTCTGAGTGCAACATACCCAGTTCAAAAATTATGGTAAAACAAAGGTAAATGCTGCTCAAACTTACTTTGTTAGTCAGTCATATATTATTTCAAGAACAATATTATTTTTAACAACACTCCTAATAAGTATCTTGTTAGTCTTCTCTTCGTATGCTAATAACCAAGCAATCCTCATCCTTAGTAGATGGCTTAGTGTCATTTCAGAAGACATGTTGAATTTTTTAAAAGTAATGATATTTGAGTAGGACGGACTGGGCTGGAATCCTGGCTCTGCTACATACAAGACGCATAAGTTAATTTAACAACTTTTAAATTAATATACTTTATTTTGTTTTCTTCAGCATTATTATTGACCTATAATTAACATATATGAACTTCATAACCTGTTGATTTGAGAATTCTATACATTATTCAGTTCTCACCGTGATTAAGTATAGTCATCATCTGCCACCATACAACATTATTACAATACCGTTGACTATATTCCCTATGGTGCACTTTTCATCTCTTTGACTTACTTATTTTATAATTGAAAGTTCCTCAAAAACTTACATACAAGCCAATAATTCCATTACTGGGTACTTATCAGAGAAAATGAAAACACAAATTCAAAAAGATATATGCAGCTTTATGTTTTTTGCAGTGTTAATTACGATAGGCCAGATATGTAAACAACCCAAATATCCATCAGTAGATGGGTGAATAAAGAAGATGTGTAGGGTATGTGTGTGTGTGTGTGTGTGTGTGTATATATATATGTATATATGTACATATATATATATATATATATATATAATTTTTGGCAAGAAGAATGGACCTAGAAAGTATTATGCTAAGTGAAATAAGGCAGATAGAGAAAAATAAATACCACAGGAATTCACTTACATGTGGAATCTAAAAAACAAAACAAATGAACAAACAAATACAACCAAACTCTTAAATACAGAAAACAAGCTGGTGGTTGTTAGAGGGGAGGCAGGTGGGGGATGGGCAAAATAAAGAAGATTAAGAGATACTAGGCTTTATTTTGCCTAGC